>BPLR01014943.1:0-185617 GCA_021605095.1 Caerostris extrusa | reverse complement strand
GAAGTTACGTATTGCTTGTAAAAAAAAAAAAAAAATCTGTATAAAATTGCAAATCTAAATTTCTTAATCTCTATTGACAGACAGGCTACCTAATTACAGAATACTAGTACCTAATTAATAGGGGTTAGCTTTTCCAGATTTTTCACGCACGCAACACACAAATGTAAGGCAGCTAGCTCTGAAATTGCATACCATCTGCTGAACACAGAAACACTGGGCTGCTCATGCTGCATCCAATAGAACACTGCGTGATTTTAAAAAAATTATTTAACAACTCTCACTCTTACTAAATGATTCCAAAATAGCAAGTATTGTTTTAAGAAATTTAAATTTCTGAAAGTCAACTGCAAATAATACTTCCCATCATCATTATCATTTCTAATAATAATTTTGCTTGTTAAAATTTAAAATCTTGGAATTCAATCAATTAGCCCCTTGAATTAAATGCCTAATAGACGTATTTTTATGTATCGCACTATAGATTAATTAAGTGAATCAACAAGTAAAACAATTTTAATTATAGATCAAAAATTGAAAATTGTTGATTAAATGATTCCAATCTAGCAAATATCATTTTGTGAAGTTTCTGAATGCCATCTGCAAATAATAATTTTCTATCGTCATTAATATTCCAAATAATAATTTTCGTTTTTTTTTTTTTTTTTTCATGAAAATTTAAAAATCTTGAATTCAATCAATTAGAATCTTTGAATTCAATGCCGAATAGACATATTCTTATTATCATCAATAGAATTAAGTGAATCAAATAATTAAACAATTTTAATTATAGATCATAACTTTATCATTACTAAATGATTCCAATATAGCAAGTGTTGTTTTGTAAGTTTCTGAATGTAATCTACAAAAATAATTTTCCATGATTATTACCATTCTAAATAATAATTTTCCTTTTTTTTTTTTTAATCAAAATTTTAAAATCTTGGATTCAATGAGTTAGCATCAATGAATAATTTTCCATCGTCATTATCAGACAAATAATTTTCCTTTTTTTTTTATTAAGATTTAAATCTTTGAATTTAATGAGTTAGCATCTTGAATTCACTGCTTAATAGGCTTATTCTTATGCATCGTTAACAATAATCAATTAAGTACATCAACTAAATAATCAATAATTATAGATCATAAAAATTATTAAAGGTTACTATGTAGTAAAAAAAAGTTCTAAAATTGATTTCTATTGTTAATTGAGTGTAAAAGTTTTAATGGTAAAACGGCATATCTTAACCTTGAGTACTCTTTCGGGTTTAAAAAATGCCATTATTTTATGATTTTAATACATTTCGTCTTTTTTAATCTGACAATATCTGTGTGAACTTACATGGATTCAAAGTAAGAAACCTATAGTTAGATCACTCGATTATTGGAAATGCAAACATCCGGAAAGAGGAAACTGATTTAATCTATTACTTCTTAGAATGCTAGTCATATATAAGAAGCTGAAACAATTTGAAAGAAAAATTTCAATACTCTACTGTGAAATTATTTCAACTGGTTTTTCTTTTGATATTATGCAATTTAAAATTGTAATTATTAAAAATTAAATATTTTTAGTGTAACTCAAACCCTTCGGAAATATGTTTCTCGTCTGTTTAAATCCATACGATTTGGTCACGTGACAGTTTTCCACACAATCGGTAGGTCTAACTATAAATACCCTAAGTTCCTGCTCTGAACTTAGCAACTCATAATGAGTAACTCCGTACAATCTATTTAATTTTTAGCCTGAAAAAATAATATATCCCACATAACAGACAACCTATTCGATGGGCAACCTAATTCTTAAGAGATGCAATATAGAATCACGTTCTGTTTTTATGCTCATAGTGCAAATTCGTCGTCTTTCCTTTCTATAGAGTCCATTAAAGTCGTCTATTGGTCAGCTAAGACTTTGAACTCTTTTAATTAAATAAAGCAACTTGGTAGGAGATAAAAACATGATGTACCAGACGGAGAAGCAGGAAACTTGAGAGAACTGAGATAGAGTGCAAATGGTGAAGCACAAAAATAAAGTAAACATAAAAGAGAAAGAAATTAAGATTAATAATAAACAATAACCAATTTTAGGCCAGTAACCAGCACAGCCATTAAATTAGTTTACTAGCATACTTTTCAAAACTAATTAAACTTGCAATTTATCTAAGCCATTTTCGTATTTGGATAACTGATTAGAAATGTTTTCTAAACCTCTATTTAATTAAATAAAGAAATAATTTCATCGTCATTATCATCATCAATGAAGCAACTTGGTGGACCAAGTCCGTCTACCTACTGGCAGGTTTCGAGATGGGTGATGTTTTCTTTTTTTTTTCAGGATAGACTTTTCAATCCTACGCAAGTCTAATTAGACTGGACCTAGAAATAATTTCCCTGATCACAAAAGGGCTTCACCAAAAATTGTCTGTAGTTAAATTATTAAGAATGCTATTGTGCTGGTTCCACATATTTGTGGATTAAACGGTTGAGTTATTGTTGGATTAATTCCATTGCTATATTGGCGAAAGAAAAAGATTTTATCGTTCTTTTTTGGCCTGTTCTAACAGTAGTATGACTATAAGTTCAAACGGCATTAGGCAGAAATTTTTGATCATGGAAACGTTCGACACCCTCTGAGAGTGCAAATTTACAAAACATTTTTCAGTTTTGAAGACTATTTTTGATGGCGCAACCATATAAAAATATGTTATAAATTTACAATAGTCAAAATCAGAGAAAAACGATATATATTTGAGAATTATGATGATAAAAAAATGTGCTTTTCCAACGACTTATAATTTTCATGAGAAACTACGAGGGCATAGCAAATCTTTACTGGATGGCACGGCGTCGAAGGCCGAGAGGCCACGGAAGGGCATTGGTTGAAGTGAAGTGACTTATAATCTTCAGATTTACTAGAGAGGGATCACAGCTAAGTCAGTTCATACTTAAATATTTCAAAGTTTCATAAGATAAAAAATTCAACTGAGAACATTGCCTGCTTCAGTTTATAATTAGTTCTTATGTAAATTTTTCTTTTTCAAAAGTATCAACTTTGTCACATTAAGACAATAGCCATCGGCAAATGTTTATTTCAGGAACTCTCATCGCATTTCATGGAAATTTCAAAATCTTTGATCAATTTAAAATTGTATTCGAGGAAGCATCTATGGTTGTTGCAAGATAAATGCATCGCAAATATATATTGATAAAAAGAGGCAAGCGTATTTGGATCAATATATATTTGTGAGCAGATGTATTCAGTAATAAATAATAAAAGTTCCAAGAATAGAAATTATCCATTTAAGCTTAGTTTCCACAAAGTTGGAAGCAATTTATTTCTATATACATAAATGAACATCAAATATATCACATCATATACACAAACCCTCGATTTTCGAAGGTTGGTGTATATGTCAGTGCAACTTTTACAAATTTGGGTATGCATGTCTTATATTTTTTCAAAAATTCTTTATATAGTATCTATTTCGATGCCAAGCCTTTACTTTTTTTCCCCCCGTAAGGCGATGCTACAAGAATCTTTTTTCACGTAGTGTCGAGTTTTTTTCCAATGATATCGCGCTAGGGATCACTGATTGGTCCAACAATGCTATTATGACTCATCAATTCCGTGCAGAGATTCCAAAAGGATCCCCGTAATTCAATGCCGGGATTGGAAGAAAGGAGTCTGGGCCAATCGATTCACTCCAATCTGAAGGGATAAGAAAAATAATCCCCTTCCCCCAGGCCTGATTGGAAAGAAGTTCTTTCCATTATTCGGACAATTTTCTGCAACCGGATTACGGTGGTGAGGTGGCTTTCGCTGTATCTTGGGCAATGCTTTGTTGTGTGTAAATTAACAGGATGGTGAAAAAATGTAGAAGTAAAGATATTTTTCGTCGATTTTTTTGGGGGATGAGTTAAATTATATTAATATTTCTTTAATAAGTTTTTTAAAATAGACTTTTTCATTGACTCTGTGAACAATAAATAATAAAAACGAATTATTTTATGCAGGTATTTTATACGCTTATATTATTTTCTTATACCTTTATATTTATTTTTATATTTTGTATACCTTTATTTTGGTACTGTTGCACTACTCGTTGATTGCTCTCTTGACATTTTGAATCATTAATCACTTTAAGCTTGTAAATATTTTATATTAATTCTTCAATTTATTGAATCATTGAAGGGCTATTGCTATATTTTAAGGCAATAGCCCTTCAATGATTCAGTTGTTGTTGACTTCCTAACAATGTAACAATTCTTTCTTTTTTTCTTTAGAAATACTACTGCAGCACCTCTATTGAAACTACAGCCACTGAACACTGCAACGTCACTGCATCCGGGCATGTTGAGAAAACTATTCCAATCGCGTTTCCACACTTAAAAAAAGGGAAGAAGGGGTGTCTTCCTCCACGCGACCACCACCATGGGCTGCACGTTCGCCAAGGCTTCCAAGGACGGAGCGTCCAGGACCTGAACCATGCGGGGCGGCTCCAGCTGCCCCACCCCCTCAGGATCCTCGAATACCGCTGACGGTGAGGCAGAAGTTCAGCATATCCAAATCGTGGAAAGCGATTGCCAGAGCTATGGACCAGACAGGAGTCGCCATGTTCGTCAAGTGAGTGACTCAATATTATGCTTTAAATAAATCATGAAATATTTTCTTGTAGAAATATAGTCCAGTCCCATTAATGTGACCACTACCTACTTTCGCCGTCAACGTAAAATAACCAATCACAAAAGGCAGGTGGCAGCACATTGCAGTGTAGTGTATATAAAGAATTCCACTTAATACCACTTAAATACCACGTTCCACACTCCACTAAAAAGCCAGAATATACAAGAGTGTATATTCTTGCTTTTGACAGGTGGTCACATAAGTGTGACTGGACTGTGTACATATATGCATTTTCAAGTGAGCTTGGTCCTTTTCCAATTTATTTCAAACGATTCAATCTCATGGAAGAGGGTAATGATATCTGTAGAAGACAGATATATGTATGCGAAATGGTTCACCTATTCTAAGGAGAGCCATTTTAAATGGAATTATTTATCCTCTAATAGAAATTTTATGCAATTAATTCCAGTTTAGACAGCATATAGACAACAATGAAAATCTTCAATTTAATAAACTTTATGAAAGAAAATGAGTCCCTAATCATCTTAAAACCTAGTTGTCTTTTTAATTAAATTGAAGATCTGTTGAAAGATGGTGTATTTTTTTTTCCAACCATGTCTATAGAAGGCAAATATTTGCATTCCGAAATGGTTCACTTGTTTCTAAGGAGAACCATTTTGAATGCAATTATTTCCCCATCTAGACAATATATGGACAGAATTAAAATCATCAATCTAATAAACTTTATAAAAAGAAAATGTATAATTTTTTAAATAAATGAATAAATTGAAATTGATGTCTGCTTTATTTGCTAATTTTAAATAATACTTTTATTTTTTTAAATTCACAAAATAATTTTTTTCATTAAGCTATGAAAAGTTTAAATTTTTGAATATTTGTTGTCCATGTCTACAAAAAATTTGTTGATGCTGTTTTTTGTCTATCTTTCTTATCCATCTCTATTTATGTTAGTCAGGCTGCTCACAGACATCAGAAATAATGGCAAGAGTCCGTCTTTTTTATAGGTTGCAGTTTAAACTCGAAAAACTTATCCAACTGTCTCACACTGTAAGAGAACAATTGCTTGTCATTTGCTAAATCGTATTTTCTTTAAAGCACGACACAAACAAGTTTATTTTTCACCTATTCTACTCACAAGATGCGAGAGAGAATATTTTTCAAGTTCCATCCATGCTTTAAAGAACCATTTTATTTTATACTTTGCTCAGTCTTTTTGTGTTCAAATCTAAATGCGGCTTTACATGAAACTTTAGATTATTTATTCATTCAAAATTCTCTTGTATTTCTGTAGTTGTATACCTATACAAGAACAGTTGTATCTATTTTTAAAGTTAATCTATCACTTTCACATTTAAAATTCTTTTACAACTTTTCCATTTTCGAATTATTTTTCTGTTAAAGGGATGTGTAGTTCTAGATATGATGCTATGTGAAGTAAAATTTACTTTAATATGAATCCGAAGCACTAGGTCATCAAGAAAAGTGAAACAATACTAGATTAACATGTTTTCTTTTGATACCCAATATTGTCTTCAGTTTGTTGCAAAGCCCGTTTTCGTGTTTAACTGTTTTATGGTGCCAACTTCAATTTATTGCTACCCATTAATTCTACATAATACAGCGGGACAATAATTCCAGTAATGTCTAGAATGAATCCACAGAAAAAGAAAATACCTATATTTGTGCCTATTGGCTCCTAAATATTCATAGGTTGCTTGTTTGTAACCGCTCTTCAAAAAACGCTGGTATTTGACAAACTGAAATGTGTTCATCGTGGGTTGCTGATTTGCCGCCGCTCTTTGGAAAACGCGATAGTTGCCAAACGGAAATGTGTCCATCCTACATTGCTGATTTGTAGCCTCTATACAAAAACGCTATATTTGATAAATGGAAATGTGTCTGTCATAGATTGCTGATTTGCTGCCGCTCTTCAGAAAACTTGATATTTGACAAATGGAAGTGTGTCTATCGTAGGTTGCTGATTTGCTGTAGCTTTTCAGGATAAGTGGCATTTGACAACTAGAAACGTGTCCATCATAAGTTGCTTATTTGCTGCCGATCTTCAGAAAACGTGATATTTCACAAATGGAAGTGAGTATATCATAGGTAGCTTATTTGGCGTTGTTCTTCAAAAGATTATTTTATATCATTGTTTACTTACATCTATTAAAATAATAATATGGTGGCAGACATTGTACTATTGAATATCGACAAGCTGTACAGCATATCTGCCTTCCTGTTCTTATATATATATTGTTTTAAAATTCTCATAAGGATTATTTTTTTTTTTTTATAAGATTTTTAATTATTTTTCAGTACGATTCTAATTTATTACGATATAGTTCGACCACCGATTGTGTAGAAAACGGCCAAGTCGGGCGAATTCAAACAGAGTGGCGTAATAGGGAAGAAAAGGTATTTTGGAGAGATTTTAATTACAATAAAAAGTTTTAAATTTTAATGGTTAAACTTTATTTATACATAATTTAAAAAAAAAAAAAAAACAGGAGGTAAAAAATCACAGAAATTAATGAAAATTTTTCTTCCAAAATTGTTTTGCGTCTTCGTTTGTCTGACTAGCATCCTTAAAAAGTAATCGATTCGTCCATTTCCGCCTTTAAACCGGATGTTTACCTTTTCACACAACTTGTGTGGAAAAAAAAAATCTGAAGCCTAGAATCACTGGCATTGCCACCCTTGATGAGGATATATACATGATATAGATAGCGAAAATATAGTATAGATAAATAGATGATTCATGACATAGATAGAGAACATGAAAAGAAATAGAGCACTATCTTCATGTACTTCGTGCAACTAATGGAGAAATACACTCATGTCCATAAATTACGGATAATGAAGTTCAGGCAAAGAAAGAGACAGAAGCAAAATAAATTTGACTTATTTGTAAAGTCTATTTATTAAACAAAAGGTAAAGAGCAAAAAAGATGCTATATGTTTGACATAATTAATAAAAATTGCGATTTTTACTCTCTGGAGCAAATTTCAAAAAAAAACCTATTTACAAAAAACAGTATAACATGGTTAGTATGATGGTTAATATGGAGTATGTCTCCCGGATGATGCAATACAGGCCTTACAACGCCTGGGCATGCTGAGTACCAAATTATCTGATCATGAATATTGGGAATATTACACCACTCATCAAGCAAAGCCCTCCGAAGTTCCGGTTGACAGGTGGGAGGGGTTGACGGACTGCAATTCGTCGGTCAAGCATATCCCACACATGCTCTATTGGATTCAAGTCCGGTGAGTATGCTGGCCAATCCATACGGGTGATATCCTCCAATTGAAGGTATTCGTCTACAATGTTTGCGCGGGGAGGACGGGCATTGTCATCCATAAACAGAAATTCAGCACCCATGGCGCCCCGAAATAAACCCTGGCGCTCTCCATATGAAAACATCACACAAGACCACTGTTGCGGTGTCCACAATGCATGCTCTCTACTCCAGGTTAATCGCAGGCGACAGTGAGTTGCGGCAAGTGGAACACATCTGACAGGCCTACGAGCATATAGACCAATGTGCCCTAAGCGTCTGTACACGATCTGCCTTGAAAATGTCGTACCGGTAGCTGAAGAGAGCTGACGAGACAGGTCTGATGCTGTGCTCCGTCTGTTTCTTTTGGCAGTAACTGCTAAATACCGGTCCTCATTCGGCATTGAAACTCGGGAGCGACCTGTGCTGTAACATCTAGTCACATTACCATCATCTTGGAATCGTTGCCAAAGCCTGGAGATGACACTCTGGGCGATTCCAAGTTCCTCGGATACTTCCTGATGGGTACGTCCACATTCCAGTCGTCCGATAATTCTACCACGTAAAAAATCATCCAAATGCTTCCTTTGTGCCATAACTATGCGGTTATTGCACTGAAAGGCTTTTAAAGCACTTGTGAACAATTTTACTTCTTTGCCACCATTCCTTATATACCCCTCTCTTACACTCTCGTCATTGTGACGTACTATCTGCACCATCTGGTGGTTTCCTGTAATTTGCATATTCTTCTTCAAGATGTGTGTGATAATTCTACAGGTGAAATTTTTTATTTTAGAGTTCAATTTCTGTGTGATTCTGAATTATCCTTAATTTATGGACATGAGTGTATATTCAATTAAAATAAATGAGGCAAAAACTTATATATGTCTCATTTTTGTAATTTTCACTTATCTGCTTTTTCATGCCTCTACAAGAAATTTTTGAAATTGCCAAGGAACTTTATGTATATATGATCCTGTACAGCTGCATAAGTGCAGTAAATATGTTATGTTACTACAAGTATTGTGTTACCATACTTGTAGTATTATATTATATTATGTTAACATTAATTTAGTTTAGCGTGATTTGGAAACACAATTGTGTGCATTTAATTGCAAATTGCAATTGTTGACATGAGGTAAGGTACGAATTTGAATAACTGTGATAATTCCCAATTTAGGTAGCACATTCTAGTATAATTAATTTCTAAATAATATATAACAGAGCCTAAAAATCAGAGAACATTACGATAGTTCATCTATTCTACATAACCTTCTCATCGGTAGCTATCTATTACATTCGGGGAAGAGGATAACATGAATCGAAATTCATTAGTCATATAAAAAATAGACTTGCAAAAGAGTTTTAAAAATGCATACTTCAAGTATTTAGAAAAATAAAATTCATACTTTCATTTTCATATTCTTTTTTTTAATTTTATTCTATTCCTAAAGCAGCTTTAAAGTAGTTAACAAAGTATAATCTATATATATATGCATCTAATAACAACATCCACAAATGTACTTGTTTTATAAATATTTCACATATTAGTCAAGGAATTTTCATAGTTAAAGAATTTCCAAGAATTTTCATAGTTCCAATTTCCCCTAGAATTTCTCAAATTAAAGGAAAAAACATGATAGTGGATTAAATATTGTTACCGATTCATATGATATTAAAAGTATCGTTATTATAATTGAGATAATACTTCCATCCTTTTTTTAAACAAAACGTTTGAAAAGAGGAAAGAAATAATGGTCATTGATTTACAATTTTTGAATTTATTGCTTTCTATTGTCAGAAACTTTTCACCTGAAGTTTTTGACTCCACAACGATAGAATTGTAGCAGATTCAGTGCTACCCAGGGTGAAGCACGAGATCCTAATAAACCTACATTGCAATTTTTTTGCTTCAATTTTGAACGAACCTTCCTAAGAGTGACGACTGGAAGTCCTTACCTTACTACTCTCCTTAAATTCAATAGAATAACTTTCCAGTTCGTCATAGAAGTTTAAAGCTTTTGGTTTCAACTTCACTTATGGGGTTTCGAACCCAGCTTCAAAATTTCGAGGATGCAACGCACTGTTCAGAAGGCCATCCACAATTTTCAACGTAAATATTAAATAATTATTAAGGCAATTCAGTGCATTGTATTGGAGGGCACTCTTGAGCTAACCGAACAGCGTGATATTGCAATGTATCTTACAAGTTAAAAATTATCCTCATTGCAGTTACCCCTAAGAGTCCACCCAGAAGGCAATTTGCTCCCTTCTTCTTTCGTCTAGGGGCTGTTCGTGTCCTACATAAGTGGAATATATAGGTTTCCGGTGTAACACAAAAAATTTAGACTTTTCATTCGTAGGTTGTTTAACAATTCGTTTTAAAACTGAAATATTTTGTTTTTTTTTAACTATTTCACAACTGAAACATTTAATTTCTTTACTATTTCACTACTGAAATATTTAATTTTATAACTATTTCACAACTAAAATCTTAAATGCGTAACAGCCCATCAAATCGTTTAGAGCCAACATGCAAAAAAATTTTTTTTAATAAAAACGATATCTTTAAATGAATATATTTAAAACCTTTAAGTTCACGGCATACATAGCATCATAAAAAACATATAGGAATTTTCATTCGATCCTGCAAATAATTATAACAGTTATGACTGTTATCGTACGTCAGTGTAGCAAAAAATGCTGTTTCTCATTTTCATTCATTCATTTTTGCTTTTCATTCATTTCATTTGCAGTTTCTCATTTTCATTCCAGTATCCAAATGGTTCGTGAATAAATCGCTGTATCTTGACTTCTAATGATTCTAGAAACAAATTCAAAATTGTTTTCAAAAAGCTAAAAAGTCTGATGTTTAAAAATAAAATAAAAATAAATTTTTTTTTTTAATTCTCGAATTTTTTTTTCAAAAAAAAGTTATTTAATTTTTTTAAATTTAACGTTTTAGTTAAATTTTAAACATTTATTTAAATTTTTGCTGGATTACCTCAAAACAAAACTTAATTTGAATTAGAAATTTAACAGTGCACTTAGAATACTGAATATCTACCATCAGGTTTGAGTGACAGGTTGTTCTCATTAGTACAAAACACTAAATGAATGTAATATAACTATCCGCTACAATCATGGTCCCGAAGGTAAAAGTAAGGCAAAACCCGAGTGGAATGTCAAACATGGCGAATTAACCTAGTCCTAATTTTGTGTCGCTTCCAGAATTCTAGAACTGGAATGTTCCATTCACTTTGAATTGGGAACAAAGGGGCAGCAAAGAGTGGCGACGATTTAGCAAAGAAGCAAAACGGTGACGAATTTTGAGCCCTTAATTACTTTCCGCCAGGACATTAGCCATTCAACAGAGAGCGGCCGATTTTCCCAAATTCCTAAATTAGATTGGTGTTAATTCCCGGGGAAAATAATGCAATCACCGTTTTCGTTTTCGGAAACTAATTAGGAAAAGGTAGTTTTGATTCGCATTTGTTACAAATGTTCGAAGACAAAATAAAAATCTCACCGTGTTGTCCTTCAACGATACATATTAATAGAGTTATCGAATGAAATGATTCCCAGAATGTCGGAATTATTCTATTTAAATATAAACAAATGATAATTATTTTAATTATGGGAATTGTAGCAATGCTTGGAAACATTATGTTACAGTATCCTAATTCTTAGCAATATATTTAGATGTAATCATCAACTTAATGCTATTTAATGACCATGGAATTAACTGAATATATTAAAGTTAATCAGTTCTGCATGAATTCCGTTTCTGAATAATATTTTTCTGCAAAGTATTTATGATACTTGTACTTTAATTATTCTTCGAAAAAAATCAAATCAATCGTTCAACACATTACCCAGCGATTTATTTAATTAACACAAAAAAAGTTGTCATATTTTATTTTGAAATTTAATCTATTATTAGGATCAAATTTTAATGAAATAAAAATTATTTTCGATCCATTTTAAAAAGAAGCAAAATGATTAAATAAGTTTAATTGTTAACATATATCATCTACAACCACTATTTTTGGATCTGGGTAGATCATTTGTTAGGTAGATAGTTAAGCTGCAACAATTTCAATAATCTACTTACTCTTTAGAAACATTTTCTTATAAAACTATTATGTACTTGGAATTTTTCTTTAAAATATCTTTCTTTGAATAATTATTTAATAATATAATTTTTCATGAAATTAATTTCCGTTTATTGTTTTTGAATGTGGATCATTTGATCTTAAAATCATTCGCCCCTATAGATATATAACTAGTTCAATGTTGCTCAGAACGTAGAAGGCACCTGCTATATTGTTCTACATTTTGCTACTATAATTTGAATCCCTATCTCCATACAAAATTCCTCCTTCCCGAGCCTAAAAGAAAATCCTTCCAGCTTAAGGATGTGAATTGGGCCCTGAAAGGGGTTTTTCTGTATGATTTTGTCTATTCGGTTTCAAACTAAACTCTCAAAACCCAACTTACTAAACGCATGCTCGCCAACACTTAAGATGATAAAGGTTCGTTTCCTGCTCTTGTCATGCTGTTCATATACTGCTTGGAAAACCGAATAGTGGAGACTGGACAGAATATCACATCGACATCCAGAAGCATTCATTGAAAACTCCTTCCAAGTTATTTTTTAACTTCATATCACAAATGGAAATCTAACTCTTTTCCACTCCTACAGTGGATATATGCATTGCCGCTATTATTGTCTTTAGCAATTCAAAACTGGAAACATTCATCCACAACTCCTACCAAATCTATTCATTTTTCAAAAAATTCATGTCACCAACGGGAATCAAACTATTTTCAACTCCTACAGTGGACATACACGTTGCCACCTTGTCTTCAGCAATTTTAAGCCAGTAACGCTCGTTTACAACTCCAACTAAATTTATCCATTTTCAAAAGTCTTGCCATGAACAGGAATCTAACTCTTTTCCACTACTACTGTGGACATATCTTACATATTGCTGTTATGTCTTCAGAAATTCAAATCTGGAAACATTCATTTACAACTCCTACCAACTCTATTCTTTTTCAAAAATCATGCCACGAACGGGAATTGAACTCCTTTCCTCTCTTACAGTAGTAGTGCACTGCTACACATTGATATATTCATAAATAATGTACAGAAACATTTAACTAAAAATCAAAACTTATTTTAAAAATTTTATTGCAACAATAAAAATAAAAGACTAATAAAAATAAATAATTTTTCCAATTAAAGTTATCTAGAGCAGATTGTTATGGACAAGCACTTCAGAAAATTCATTAATTAACAATGAAGTATTTCTGAGTATGTAAATAAATAGCATTAAATTAAGATCTACTTTCAAGATCCTTTTGCAAATCATCGCATATTTACATATGAATGGTACATCAACTTGGAAAGCCACCGTCTTAAAATCAGGAGTATAATAGGGCAAAAATGCTAATTAACACTTCAAGACGCGCGACCTTTAAATATCCCCACTCAAGACGTCTCCTCATGCAAATCTCCTTTATGGAGGAGTAGGAGGCTCCAATTTATCGCGTCCTTCATAAAACGAGGGGATCCTCCAATAAGAGTTCTGGAGGTGCATCCTGACGAAGGGTTCTCATCTTCTTAAGACCTTAGAGCGGTTGGCTGGTGTCGAAGCACTGCATTTCTGAATAATGTGGAAGTAAATTTTCCGTGTGCATCAAAGACATTTAATTGGTATGTCTGCTTGGTCTACATTTATTAAATTATATTCGACGGGAGCGGCTAGTTTATTGCTGTTTGGTGTTATATGCTTTGGCAATGGATAGTAGGGGTTTGTTTGGTTTAATGTGTTAGAGAAAATAAAATAGAAGGATCTATTCGATGTAGACAGACTACGAGTCAGAGTCGTGGAGGCAGAAAACCAGGTCAGGCAGAAAACGTGTTGGGTTCGGATTTAGGGAAGCCGAACCGAAAGCATCTCTGTCTATGCCGGTGATGGACACGATAAATCTTTCTGTTGGTACTGTTATGGGAGTGCGAATCTCCATTGAAGGTATTTTACCAGACCTATGAGCAGATTCTAGTTTTTGCACACTGGGTAACTCTGAATTTGTTTTGTTTGTTTGGTTTAATGTGTTAGAAAATAAAATAGAAGGATCTATTCGATGTAGACAGACTACGAGTCAGAGTCGTGGAGGCAGAAAACCAGGTCAGGCAGAAAACGTGTTGGGTTCGGATTTAGGAAGCCGAACCGAAAGCATCTTTGTCTATGCCGGTGATGGACACGATAAATCTTTCTGTTGGTACTGTTATGGGAGTGCGAATCTCCATTGAAGGTATTTTACCAGACCTATGAGCAGATTCTAGTTTTGCACACTGGGTAACTCTGAATTTGTTTTGTTTTTTTTTTTTTAGTGGCTAACGTCTTAAAGCAAAATGCCCGGAAATGGAAAACTACAATTGTGGATATACTGTTTACGATTATAATGTAACTATCGTTAAACAAATGTCTCGTTACTTATATTATATGATTATTTCTAAGTAACAAAACTTTTGCGGTCTGATGGCCGTGTGACTAGCGTTCGGGGCCACAGGTTTCGGGTTTGCGTTCACGGTGGTGCCATGGATATTTGTAGTGGTTCGGAATCCTCTTTAAACGATAAATCTAGTCTAATATGACTGTAGAGCGTAGGGTTGGCAAATCCTACTGTAAAAAGAAACCATCTTCTGTCTCAAAATCTAAAAGTAGGCAAACACCTTCGGCCCTCTATAGACTAAAGTGCCAGGGTATTAGTTAAAGATTTTGCAAATCGTTATAGTTACTTTAAGGGTATATTATTAATTATTCATTCTGTACATGCATTGGTTGTAGATTCAAAAAGTGAATAGCATCACTGTAATAATAACTGAGCTCTTTATTAGTTTCAGCAATTTTAAAAATTTCTTTTTTTTTTTTTCAAATGATCCAGGAGTATCGAGATTATAGTCTTAATGTGCGTTTTCTACATGCATCTGATCTAGTTCTGATCTTCTTTACAAAATAAAAGACTTTTGTAGTTATGCATACATACATATACATATACAAAGAATACTACACATGAACATAAAAACCAAATGTTGAATTATTCGTTATATATAACATAAGTGAAGCCGTCAAAAAATTGAAAAATAGTTTGAAGAAACAGAAAAAGAAATTTATAGGAATATAAGTGTGCTTAGAATAATCACACTTTACATATAAAGAACACCACACATGAAAGCAAAAACCAAAGTTAATATGGCAAGAAAGGAATTGAAAGCACGATCATTTTGCACACCAAAAGCTACTACCGGTATTCACTACACGTGTGTATTTCAAAATCACCATAAAATTAGCAATGCACAAATCCTGAAATGCCTCACATTCCGATCTCTTCAAAACAAATAAGAGAGAAATAGTTCAAAACCCGAAGTGTGCGTAATCATCTTTAACAAACACATGTATCATTTAACAAACACATAAATCAAAATGTTGAACAGTAAAAACTGAATTAGCAGATCAAAAAACAACATAAAAATGTAAATAAAATGCACGATGGCAGGGTGTTAAAACAAGTTGTTCAAGAAATTCGCAAAACTCGGAAAAATTAGTAAATTCAAAGAAATATATATAGAGAGAGAGAGAGATGGATAGATAGATAGATAGACAGATAGATAGATAGATATATAGATATTGATATATAGATATAATATACTAACGAATTCTTAATGCAAGTTAACTTGTTATATATCATAACCTTGTATTTGCAGTACACTAAAAGATGTTCAAAGAGATAAAATAAATAGACACTGCATAAAACAATATTGAAAGAAAAGCAATTAGTTAACTTAGTTGCTTTTTCTTTACCAAGGAGCTTTTTTTGCTGGATCATTAAATGTAATATCTTATTTATTTGTTTAGTTTTTATCTATTTTATTATTTTTTTATATCTGATACTATACTATATTTTTTATTTACTTGAGTTACTTGTGTATCGCAAAAACTTTAGATGGATATTAGATTGAATAACATGAAGAGAAATACTCGAAAAATATATCTGTGAATTTGAATAAAAAATTTTTCAGATATTTTTTGTGTTATAACTTTGTAATCTTCATTTATATATATATACATTTTATTTTTTTTTATAAAATTTCCTAAAATGAAATTTTTCATGCTATTATCTAAGCCCTAAAAATACCTGGTAAATTTATCAAGTAAATGCATTTCGTTATTTACACACATAAAGCACCTGAGAATACTGCTGTTGTGTTTCTAAACTAGGAACGTTGGGTTTTAAACCAATAAGGAAGCCGAATTAAATGCTTCCAAGTATATGGCGATGATGGGCATGATAAATCTAAATGGCTAAATGCCCTTTCATTGAGCTCAAGGAGTACAGTAAGAGGAGAAATATCCTTAGATGCCTTTCTTAAAAGTGTTTTTCAAAACTGCGATGACGTGCAATATATCCACACTTCAACAATGAATATGTTACATATCTGCCATTTCAGCTGTGAATGACCTCATGTTAAAATAACAGGCATTAGAAAATAATATTTAAAAAAAATAGCACAGGATTCAAATGCTGAGATTCCTACCATATCCTAAAAATTTGTTTTTATTTAAATCATTAATACTACTAAACTTATTGATCTTATTTGTTTATTCAATTCCTTCTATTAGCTCGCACTCTCCCTATATATATCTTGCTCAAATTTCCAATCGTTCATAACATACTTTTTATTCATCCACTCAAGTTCAAATACATTTTTTTAACTTGCAGTGGATGACACTTGATGTTAATAAAGTTTTTTTCGAATATTAATTCATTAATTAAATTTAATTAATTAATTTTAGATTTAAGTTGCATATGTCTACCAATATATGGCGCCAGATTAACTTAAAAAAATGAATGAAAATTATTTATAAAGGACTTTCTGCAATAGAGTGAAAAAAAAAAAGTAGGAATTGACTTTAAAATTTTTTTATATATTACTTGTTTTTTAATAATGCCCGATGGTTTTTTTCCTTTTTAACTTTAGACTCTTTGAGGAGAACAAGGAGTTTCTGGCGTTGTTCGAGAAGTTGAAGCACCTGGAGACCCGGGAGGCCCAGGAGGAGAGCGAGGAGCTCAAGGAGCACGCCGTGAGCGTCATGAACTCCTTGGACGAGGCCATCAACAGCTTGGAGAACGTGGACCAGTGCATCGACTTCTTGAGGAGCGTCGGCAAGAGGCATCGCAAGATCAACGGATTCAAGTCCGAGTACTTCTGGGTCAGTTCGGTGGCATCTTTCTTTCCTAATGAAGCAATTACACAGTCAGTCACATTAATGTGACCACCTGTCAAAAAGCCAGAATATACACTCTTGTATATTCTGGCTTTAAGTGGAGTGTGGTATTAAAGTGGAATTCTTTATATACACTCCATCGCAATGGGCTGCCACCTGCCTTTTGTGATTGGTTATTTCACGTTGGCGTCGAAAATAGGTGGTGGTCACATTAATCTGACTGGACTGTGTGAATTGTACAGAGTGGCCATATTATAACCTTCCCCGTTCGCACAGCACATGCAACTTTTCTTCCTTTCCTTTTATCCACATCTCCCCTGCGGCCTGGTAGCCAAGTGGCTAGCTCTCTGGCCTTTGGTATCCCAGGCTTCAGGCTCAAATCCTGGCGGTGGCATGGATGTTTGGGAGTGGTTCGGAATCCACTTTAAACTGTTGTTCCCAATCTGTTTAGCCCTCGTTTGCACAAGATAACCATAGAGCGACAAACCAAACACTACGCCTCAACACCGGACCTAGGCCAGGTAGCCCCTATCAATTAAAAAAAAAAAAAAGAATGGAACATCAATGAGCCTCATGTTAACTACTAACAGCTCTTCGACATGTGTTGGGGAAGGATAGTGCCATCCGGGAGAACTTCTAGGGAATAACTGCACCTTTTTTCCGTGTCACATGGAAGAAAATACAGAAAATTCCAATCAGGCAGCCTGACTGTAGATGGGGAAAGCTTATCACGATCGCTATAATGCCGCCGACGGATTCGAACTTCTGCCCATCTGCCCCCAAGTTACCACTGCACCACGGATTGTTCTGGTATCTGCAGTTAAAACTTAAGGAAATTTGAGTTAAATTTTACTATGCTGTTATCTAATCTATTTTTTTAAATCTAATTAATTGAAATGAAATTTCAAATACAGACAATTGAAGGTAAATGAATTCCGATAAAAAAAAAAAAATTAGTACCGAACATCGCTGGTAGACGCTGCCTTTTCAATAATTACGATTAACTCAAGGAAAATAGATTTTATAAAATTTAATTCATGTTTGAATTATAAAAAAAGGATGACATAGTGCATGAAACTCATTGAAACTAATCTTGTATTATTCAACATTAGGGTCCCCTGGATCACTCGCAATATTTTCAAAGTGTTGACCAGTTTGTGCAAAAGCATAATCCTCACGTGATCATACACCACACGTGACTTTTACAATTGTCACTATCAGCAGTGAAGTATGCTATTGGTGCGAAGAGAAAAAAGATCTACCATCATACAACGATTTTCAAATGAAATGGTCCATTTATTTAGCTATCAATAAATATTTAATTTTAATAATTAAGTTTAATTTTTCTTAAATAATGAATAAATAATAATAATAATTTTTTTTTTTCTTGTTTAATTAATTTTTCTGAACATTTGGCATTTATATCCCATTAATAAACTTTCTGAAGTAATATTTTCCCTTAAAAGTGTTATCAGTGTTATAAACAAAATAACATTTCTGGTATATATTTTTGTCTTTAGCAAGAACCTAGTTAAATGGATGTATGACGCTGCATAGTGCTGCAATTCTTCTTCTCAATTCAGTTATTTCTCGGCATTGCTTCGTATCATGTTTACGTTTTCTAAATAAATGAACTCTGGGAAAAGGAGCCAAAAGGAGATGCAGCACCAACTCTAGCACGAAAATCTTTTGATCTTCCTGTGTACAAAATACTGCATCTGGTATATGACGTTCGCAAAGCTGTGCTTAAACTGTCACTTTGGATATTCGTAATAATCCATCTTATACTGCCTTTCAAAGAACACAAGTTTCTACCGTCAACATACACAACGGTTTTAATAGCTTATGATTATTTGTCATAACTCTGTATATAGTGCGCCTGCAATTATTTGTAGGTTTTTAAATGTGCCCCAATTTCAAAAAGTTTGAGAGCCAATTCGATAATCGGTTATAACTGAACGCGATTGCTTGGCTGCTTTCTATATCGATGATGCTAGAATTCTAATTAAACAAAAAAGAAAATACATTTCCTCAGGCAAATATTAAAAAAATCCGAAAATCAAACATTAAGTAATATAGAATTTTTTTAACAAAAGCTTCCTTCATGTTGAATACAATTTTACAGCGCTTTTCCAACATCCTGTTTTACCAAAAATAACGATACATTTTGTGTTCTTTTTACATATTTCAGATGGGAGGATATTTTTTAATTTGATTGGTGAGTTTTAAATTTTTACAGCTCTTGTCATAATTCTCCAGATATTTTTGAATGAAACGAGGGGAAAAATAAGACTTAAAGATATATGCAAACTTGGTTTTAATGTTCAGCATAGAGTTTATAACCAATAAAAATTACATTAAATGGTTATGCTATCCAAAATGTCACCAAGTAAAATCGCCAATCAGTCAATTTTTTATGCATTAAACATGTTATGTAAGCAATGTTCAATTTTTTATCCAATAACCAAACATTCCATACAAAAACAAGTAATATAAAAAAAATAAATAAAGTCAATTCCTACTTTTTTTTTTTCACTGTATTGCAGAAAAGTTTTTTACAAATAAAGTTAAAATTTTCCTCTTAAATCTGGCGCCACCTATTGGTAGATACATGTAACTTAAATCTAAAAAAACTAAAATTAATTAATTAAATTTAATTACTGATTAAATATTTGAAAAACTGCATTAACATCATGCCATCCACTACCAGTTAAAAAAATGTATTTGAACTCGAGTGGATGAATAGAAAGTATTTTATTAACGATTGAAAATTTGAACAAGATATATATAGGAAGAGTGTGAATAGAAGGAATTGAAAAAAATGAATCTAGCCTCGGATTTTAGTTTTCGTTGGATTAATTGTGTTTTTCCTGTTTTCCAGAAAATGGAGGCTCCTTTCCTGGCAGCCGTCAAGGAAACCCTGGATGACCGATATACCGAGAATATGGAAAGTATCTACAAGACAACGATACATTTCATCCTTCAGACGGTGGTCGACGGGTTCGAAGACAAGCCGCTGCAGAACAGCGCGTAATTTCTTGTACAGACGCTATGGCACAAAAAACCGTCCGAAAGGACTCCCCCTGGACACTCTACCGAACAGCTACAGAAGGTGGACTGCATCCTCGGAACAAAATAATTGTGAATTACGCTTATCACAGCCCTTTAAACCATACAGGATGTAGATCTAAACCGATGCAATTGCTGAACTCAAAGAACTTTTATGGAAACAAAATGAAATATATATATTGAAATTCGTATCACCCTTTTCCAAGCATTTTGGGAAAAAAAAAACATCATCTGTGACTTTCCCCCGTTAACTCATCATGAAAAGGATTTCTTTTTAAAGGGTTGAGAGTGGATTTTGCTTCAATAATGCTTGTTTGTAATACTTTTGTGTGAAAATTTTCTTTGCTGAAAATAGTATTTAATAGCTTTTTATTGATAGTCAAGTCGTGATTTTTATTTTTGTGCTTATGGAGAAAAAGAAGATAAAAAAGATTCCAGTTCCTTTTGCTTCAACAGAAGGAAAAAGAAAAAGAAAAAAAGGCGATTTATTTTGTGTTCTGAAAGAATTCAAAAATAAGCTTATGACGTATGCTATTCGAAATTAATTTTATGTTCATTGTATTTAATATTTTTTTAAATCATTTTCGTCAAAAGAATTCAAAGTGGATAGTAGCTGTAACCGTGTATATTTAAATGGATGAGTTCAATGATTCGATTTTCTTTAGAAAGATAATTAAAATCAAGGTTCTACCATTGATGCGTCGTCCAATCATGATCTATTGATGTGTAATCCAGAAATTTGGTGGTGAACATTAACTGGCATTCAGTAGCGCCATCTATTGTTGTGATCAGAAAAACTTTTCCCATTCATTGTTTTCCTTCGAGAAAAAATCGAATGTTTTAAGTTAATCGTTTTGTTCTTTTCTGTTCGAAATTTTTAAGAGAATGTTAGTAGGAAATTGATGTTGCGTAGACTTACCCTCGTGCATCATGAAAATTCATCGTATTAGAAACATTCTTCATCATGTACATAGAACAAATTCGCATACCCAAGTATTTTTGCTGCATGATGGTACGTAAACATCGTACACAAGTACTGAGCATTCATAATCTATAAACTGTGGAAATAAATTCAGATTTTGCAATTTTTGTGTTAAATATTTTTTTTTTCTAGATTTTTTTTTCTCACAATTCAACTTTTAATTTTGTATAAAAAAATAAGTACTTGCAAAAGATTTTCTTAATTCCAAACATAAATAATTCTTTTTATAATTAAAAAATTGTGATGATTATAAAATTATAATAATTAAAGTATTGAAAGTGTGAAAAAAATTTAATAAATTAGACAGTAATGATAATATATAATATATATTTGTAATAATTTTGATAATTATTCATGATTTTAGTTGAAATGAATCCTACTAAAATCATTTGCATCAACTTTTAAGTAATTTTTCATGTTAGACGGGAAAAATACTGTCAATTTTTTTATATATATTTTGACACGTATAACAAACAACAATATTGAATCTCAAAGAGTTTAACGAAATTTATCTTTGATTTATTTTTTAAAATTATAACTGAATTACATAGCAATAAAAACTAATTTTCTTTTGCATTTATAAAGTACGTGGGGGGGGGGATTTTATTCTACAAATTTTTGCAAGGACCTATTATAATAATTTTTATTGTTCATTTAACCTTTATTAATAGCAAATAAGTTATAATTAAAGCATTTAACACTCAATTTTTTTTTTATTTAGTCGTTACAATATATATTTTTCATTTAAAATGAAACGTTTTAGAGTCCTTTCATGTTGTTTTACAACTATCTGACAGTTTGAATATGATGTTGAACTATAAAAGAATTTAATGTCTTTGTAATCATCATTCATGTATGTGTTTCTGAGTGTTATATATACATATTCATTTATGAGCCTGCATGCTTTGTGTATTCTTGCCTGTCAAAATGAAATGTTTTTATAAATTTCAATATGTTTCTAATTATATGAATGTTATGTAAATTGTACTATTTTACTGCATTATTTTATTACATTTATTGCATTGACTTTAATTAATTACAAAGAAGAAACCTATACAAATGTTTACTTAAATATGACTTAATATTCTTCATTTATAAGTAAAGAATGAGAAAAAAATCTAATCTGTAATTGTAATTTTGGAAAATTGATTCCATAACAAAACTTAATTATTTTTAATTTATTTTTATATTTCATTCAAATACTTTTAATATCTTTTATTTTAATCAAAACAAATCATATTGTCATGGTGAAACTTTAATTTGTAAATAATATCAAACAAGAGTTTGTATTGTTAATGCAGTTAAATTATTACTAAAAAATGTGCATTATTTTAATGGAGTGTTTTAGCCAATAATATTTTATGAGAACCTTGATTTTAAAAAAAAATAAAATAATTTAAGAATTACATTTGAAAATCCACAGTAACAAATATACAAATCTTTTTTAAAAAGTTATAAATTTTAAGATATTAAGTGTTAAATTTCACAATTCATATTATTTCTTTCTTAATAACTTTCGGTATTAAAATCGCTAATTATAAGATTAAAGTTAGGAAATTAGAAATTCATCTAAAAATATTTTTCAACATCAAAGAAAAAAATCACTTAAAAACTATAAAATTCTAAGAAACTTCTTAAAATTAAATCTAATTAAAACAATGTTTAATTAGATTGTTAATAGTTTAATAATAATTAATGAAATTAATCGTTTTTTCAACTAGTTAATTCAACATAGTTCTAATTCCTGCTACTTCATAAAATTCTGTTTACATTAAAAAATATATTAAAACAGCTCGACTATTATAAAATTACTGTTCATTAAAATTTCAGAAGCAACAGTACTTAGTACACTTTACAAAAAAAACTTTTAATTTAAATTCTTTAAATTAAATGTCTTGATACATTTAAATTTTTTGTTTAAATTAAAAGAAATCACTGTTAATTTTGATCAAATAGTAGATTTACTGAAAAAGAGTAATTGAAAATAAGGTTTGTAAAATTCTATAAGCCTTCAGATGATAAAAAATGTTTCATTACTTTAATTTTGTTATTTAAAAACTTGAAGAAAAAAATCGTGCAATTTCCGCGCAGTGCGTTGACAGGCAAGTGCTCATTATAACTAGTCATGAAATAACTATGTATACCTTTTATTGTGTGTATGTGTCTATGTCTATGGGACCGTTAGCGCAGTGGATGATTAACTGTCTACCTTATTCAGTGTACTCCGCTTACGTATATCTCATACCTAATTGAAACTATTTATTAGGTATGTGTTCCCATTCGAAGCGGTGCGATAGCGTATCCCACGGTGCAAGTCCTGGTTCTACTAATCATTCATTACGTGCCCTTATCCCCAATTGCTGGAGTGTGCAGCAATTATCGTAGTAGGCTAAGTGAGCCACCTCTATCTGTTTTCAATAATGACTGGAGCTCTCATCGTTTATCTAATTAAGGATCAAGAGCCTTGTTAGGCGCGAAATTTCGGAGGCATTGGTTCGAGATAACGAGAATTTTCTATGCATTCACGTTATTCATTGAAATGCTACAAATAAAAGATACTGTATTTGGAAGAAGAAGAAAAAAACGTGATTTTTAATCGGTGATAATTGATTTAAACTAATTAATTGGGACTTTATATAAATAATTGGAAATAATAAGTGGATGAATATATTTTTTGGCTTTGTTTTGCACGAATCAAAATGTATATTTTTATTCATTTTATTTGTGACTGATCTGTGGTTCGTTTGAAAACAAAAATACCACTAGTCACATTTTGTATAATCGTTAACAATATATCTTGTCATAATTTTTTTTTTTTCATCAATGCGATTGTTTCAAAAAACAGCTGTTTTTAAGATACTAGCATACCGAAAAGCTTTTAAAGTTTTGTTTATTCTTTTTGTTCATTTTTTTAGAAATACGATCTAATATTACTCTCAGATAGCTCGTTTATTGGAAAACAGTCACTGACAGACATTAAATAATGTTAATCATGTTTGAATGAATAAGATAATTTTTAAAACATATTTACAAATATTTGAGCCTTTTTTTTTTTCAGGGGTAATTATCGATAACAAAAAATGTCCTTTTAAATAGTTATAAAAAATATAAAATAAAAATTCTATAAAATTCTTCTAATTACTTCTTTTAAAATTAAAGCTAATTAAAATTACATTTCTTTCAAACTTCAAACCTGTAGTATATAGTAAAAATATAAACCTATACATATATTTTTTTTACTAATCAATGTTATCAATTTTTTTTATTTCAAAAATAAATGTGGGATATATTTAAATTTTTTGTATAAATTAAAAGAAATCACTGTTAATTTTGATCAAATAGTAGATTTACTGAAAAAGACTAATTGAAAATAAGGTTTGTGAAATTCTATAAGCCTTCAGATGATAAAAAAATATTTTATTACCATGCTGTTATAAGAATAATATTCTAAGAAAGATAAAGTATTGTGAATAAGTATAAGATAAATAAGTATTGTGATTTGATTTAAAAAAAAAAAGATTCTCTGTAAAAAGTTTAGTAAATCTAATTATTATTATTTAATTATATAGCTAAAATTCTTATAAGTAATCAGAACTCCAGTCAAGAATTTCATTTAATATTTTAAAACTATTTGTAAACGTTTGTCTTGATTAGAGCTCGAGTGTTAAAAAAGTGTGCGAAATTCATTAGTTAAAGTGAAATAAATTTATTACGCATGTGAAATGTATTAATAAAACCCAAGAGATAGATTGTGAAAAGTTAATATACTTGTTATAGAAATAAAACGGAATTTAATTCATAAATCATTTAAAAATGCATAGCTAGTCTTTTTCTTATTTGTTTAAAACATTTTTTTTAAAAACTAATATTAAAAATGTTTTATTTTTACTTATTTGGAACTGTTTTGTAATATTTTTAAATCACAGACCAAAAGATCAAAGAATGAGAACTACTGTATTTTTATAATAAACCATCTTTTTTTAGTTTGTTTTCCTTTTCATAAAAAAATACTTGGAAAATAAGTTTTTGCATTTATAAATCTGAGATAATAGCTTTGGCTAAGGAATATAGACGTTATTTGTTGTTGTTTGTTTGAATTTTCAATCGAATTCTAAACATTAAAGACAAATAGACTTTTCAAAAACAAGTATGTAAAAGAGATTGTTTTTGTTTATGGTATTAATTTCTTAATGAATAACTGTGACTAATTTCTTAATAACAATTCTGTTTTACGATTCTGTAAACATCGTTAAATATGTTTTAGTAAAACTTGGAGCTCAGAATAATTAATCATAATTGTTTTTTTAATCAGAAATTGTTGATTTGCGAATATAATTAAAAAAAAATTAGTTTTTGTTATTTTTTTTTTTTTACGGTACAGTTTCAAAGAATCAAGCGCCGCATATAAAAAAATGTATTTGTTTCAAATAATCTATATTTCAAAGCGCGAGATATCACGCAAGTTATTTTTTCCAAATGTTTACTAAAAAAAAGTTAATTAGCCTTTGTCCTAGATTATATTAGTGATGTCGTATACCTTACGAGCCATGCCCTAGTTCTAGCTGTTCATTATTGTGTGTTACATTTGTAAATGTGCCTGATGTTCTATAAGTGTTTGCCAAACTGAATTTGTACCAATGATGTAATCTATTACAAAATTGCTATAGTGGATTATAGAAGATGTCGAAATATATTATATTTAACCAGACTGAAGGGTGTTTCTTATTTCTTTATTATCCAATCACAAACATTTGTCATAAATTTCAAATTGACAAACAATTTTATTTCAATTGACATTCAATTTCATTTAACAAAATGATGATGATGATGATCAACAGCATACGCTTTTTGTATATTTCTTTTTTGTTTGTTTGTTTTCTATTTAGGCCTTATTCTATTTTTACGCCCTATTTAAGGCCTTGAGATTCCTATATGAAAACTAGAAGATACGATTCGGTGTTGTCATGTTGCATAAATCAAAATATTTTTAATTTTGGAAAATTTTGTTAAGGAAAAATATCAGCAAAAAGTGTGCATTATCCTTTTGCAAAATGTACAGAAAAAAAAATTTATTTTAATTAATTATTTATAAACAAGTAATATAAAAAATTCTTTTAAAGTCTATTCCTACTTTTTTTTTCACTCTATTGCAGAAAGTCCTTTGTAAATAATTTTCAATCATTTTATAAGTTTATCTGGCGCCATCTATTGGCAGATACATGCAACTTAAATCTAAAAAAAACTAAAATTAATTAATTAAATTTAATTACTTAATTAATATTTGAAAAAACTAATAACATCAAGTGTCATCCACTATTCGAACTTGAGTGGATGAATAAAAGTATTTTGTTAACGATTGAAAATTCGCACAAGATATATATATATAGGGAGAGTGTGAACTAATAGAAGGAATTAAATAAAAAAAATTCAATTGGTAAATAACAACACATTGGTAGTCGCCTTAGGTAGCCTTTGACGATATTCACTTTGCTATCACAAACACACAGAGAGGGAAAACATGTCACGCACCTTTAACATTTTGGAGATCTGGAAATTTGAACAGAAAAGAGAGCGGACGGTATACAGGATTGGATACGATTTATATATCCGATATACAAGACGGACGATTACAAGATTTCAGATATTTGAGCTAAACATAGATTTTCTAGCAGTTAGACTGACGGCGAAGGGTGAAAATTTAAAGAACGACGATTTGACTTGACTTGACTTTGAGATTTATGCTAGAGTAAGCTGCTTTATCTCAATTTATCCAATTTCTCTTGAGAAGAAATCAGAAACAAGTAATATAAAAAAAAAAAAAATTCAAGTCAATTCCTACTTTTTTTCCACTCTATTGCAGAAAGTCCTTTATAAATCATTTTCATTCGTTGTTTTTAAGTTTATCTGGCGCCATCTATTGGTAGATATATGCAACTTGAATTCTAAAAACTAAAATTAATTAATTACATTTAATTACTGAATTAATATTTGAAAAAACTGTATTAACATCCAGTGTCCTCCACTACAAGTTCAAAAAAATGTATTTGAACTTGAGTGGATGAATAAAAAGTATTTTACGAACGATTGAAAATTTGAACAAGATATAAATAGGGAGAATGTGAGCTAATAGAAGGAATTGAAAAAGCAATAAGGAATGATAATACAAATAAAAACAGATCTTCAGATAATCAGTGGACTTTAACTGATTCCAAAAGTATTAATAAAGAAGCATCGAAATGTGGTGTCGTGCAGAACTTCTGTCACTAAATAATACAAAAAGGTCAGTACACCCCCAAAAAAAAAAAAAAACTACGTAATTTTTGGCAGAAAATTATAGTTTAGTGATATAGTTTTATAATAAGATTCGTCGCTTATATCAAATAACCAAGAATAGGATAGGACTTTATATCCAAAAGCCTGTTTTAGCTTTTCTCTTAGTACTTCATATTTAGTAGGGGCCTGAATGGCTAGCTCTCTGGCGCTCGGTACCACAGGTTTCGAGTTCGAATCCCGGCGGTGCCATGGATGTGTGTAGTGGTTTGAATTCACTTTAAACCGTAGGTCCCGGTCTAACAGGATTGTAGATCGTTGCGTGGGTACTGTTGCACCACGTCCGTGGCTTATCTTCAAGGTACACGCACCTCCTGGGTAGTGCTAAGTGAGTAACGTTTGTGCAGCGCTTGCCTTAAGGCATCAAAGACAAGTATCTAAGTGTTTGCCAGCTGCATTAGAACGAAAAAATTCATATTTACAGCATTGTAATAAAATATGTTCCTCGGTTTCAGGATTTTGTTTGGTTTTTTTGCATCTTGAGCGTAGTGGAGAATATGTTAATCCAAATCTATTGAGTCAAACTTTAGAAGGAGAGGTTTTGGTGCGAAATCTTGAAATTAGGGCTTCTTCTTTTCTATTGATAGGTAAGAGACGATGAGTTGGTTTGATACTATTTAAATGCAACAGATCCCGTGCGTCATTTCCTTTGTTTCATCGTTCATCTGAGGTTTTAAATGTTCTCTTTTTTGGTAGATCATGTCTTCCGATTAAATCCAATTTAAAATCATTGTATCTGACTGGGATTTTGCTAATGAATCTGCTTGTTCGTTTTCATGTATGCCAACGTGATCTGGAGTCCAGACGAATTGTAAGGATAAAGTTGAGTTCAAGTTTTGCTTAGCATGGTTTCCAAGCAGTTTTATAACACATGTGGATTTAAATTACAATTTTGGCGAGCTCAAAGGACAGAAAGCTTATCTGATAAAATAATATAATGATGCGATTCGACTACATATGTGGAAATTGATAAAATCAGTGAGAGAGTTTCCTGTAAAAAATACTATTGTAATTTGAGATCGTCCCAGATGAATTTTCTTGAGAGAAAAAATTAATGCAAGAAATCGTGTGTTTGGTTGGAGTTTTGGATGCATCAGTTGCTAAAATGATATTATTTTTCCAATTTTCCTTTTTATATTGCTAATTAAATGGTGTGGTAGATGTTTGGTTTGGAAGGGTAAATCAAGATGAAAAGAAATTTTATCATTTTTATCAATGGGATGTAAATTGGGAATAAGAGAGGAAGGGGTGATGTGTAAATTTTTCAAAAATGTCAAAGAGGGAAATTGGATGTTTCAAACGGGGAGAATAATTCTCTAATTTGAGAAATTGCGAGAAGGGAGAGGATGGATCAAAAGAAATATGTTTTAGAAAAACTGCTCAGCTAACATAAGCTGTCTTTGGAAGAATGAGATTATCGGCTTTTTTGTATAACACTGAGTCCATTTGGGAAGACCTGTTGCAAACCTAAAGCAATATTGCATACAATGGTGAGAATTTGGAGGTTTCTGGAACAAGAGGAAATAAAAATAGGAGAGTCATATTCCATAATGCTACAAATAGTGGAATTTACCATTTTGATTAGATGCCATGAACGACATCTCCAAGACTTTGCAGCAATTACTTTAATCGCATTGAGTTTTTTGATAAGTTTCGTTTTAATGTAAGAAAAATGTTGCCTGAAATTGAGATTATGAGAAATAATTAGACCAAGAATCCGGGTGTGTTGTTTCCATGGAATGTTGGTGCTATAAATTTGTAGATGTCGATATGGAAACTTGTTTTTTGTTTGAAAAATTAACTGTTTCACTTTTTTCTGGTTGGAGAATAAAATTTCAAGTATTACACCACTGTGATATTTTATGTAGTGAAAATTGGAGATTAGAAAGAACTGTTTCAAGTTTATATTCACTGCTGAAAAGAAAATTAGGCATTCAGTATATTTAGGGATGACTTCAAAGATGTCGTGTATATAAATTGTGAAAAAGAAAAGCGCTGAGAACACTACCTTGTTGAATACCCTGTGAGAAAAACAATTTCATCGAAACAGTGTTTCTCCATTTGACTATAAAATTCATGTTGTTGATGAAATTGTGGATCCACTTTGCTGCCGTGCCTACGATTCCCAACTGTAAAAGTTTGTAAATTGATCCATCTGTCCAAACGGAGTCATAGGCAGAAGAAATATCTAATTTGATAAAGATAAAAAAAAATTCATATTCTTGGCTTCAAAAATTTGATGGTAAAGAAATGATAGAGTGTACATGCAATCTTTAAAAGGAATGAATTCGAAATGATTATAATGAAATTTTTTGAAATCTGAGAATTGAATGAGTCTCTTGAGTACAATTCTTTCGAAAATTTTACTTAGATAAAAGTTAAAACAATTGAACGATAAGATGCAACAGAACTGTTATCTTTATTTGGTTTGAGAATCGGAATGATTTGAGCATGCCTTTCTTCCCGGATTCCTGTGATCCAGATATTAAAAATTTGTAGAAGTTGTTGAAGATAGTAATCAGGAAAATTTTGATAAATTTAGCCGGAATTCCATCATATCCAGGTGAAGTATTTGGAGTAGATTTAATTGCATCAATAAGTTCAACGAAAGAAACACGTTTATTATAATCATGAGTGGAATCTTCAGAAAAATCCAAAGGAATAAAATGAAAAATAGAAGATTTATTGAAGTGGATGCCAAGAGATTAGCTTGTTGATCAGCGTCAGAAATGATGGAGTTGTTGCTGATGAGAAATTTATTTTATTTTCTGGAGTTTCATGCCTGTTATGAATTGCTTTGATGATTTTGTAAATTTTACCATTATATCCCGCAGAGTCACAAACTGAGTCCCAACAGATCCAGAAATCTCTGGAAAGTTGGGATCGATCTTTATATAAAAGGTTTCTTTTGTGACGGAGTAGATTTTCACATTTTGAATTCCACCAAGGTTGAGATGGTTATGAGAAATAATGTAATGTGGTACTATGTAACTAGTTTGAGAGAAAATCTTGTAGTTCAGAATAAGTTTCAAATGTAGGCAAGGAAACATTCGTTGATTGATCTTGGATAGATTGAATAAGTTTAGACCAACATATGGTTTATCTATAATTTTTAAGTTGGTAACTGAGTTCGAAAGACAGTTGAATTGATAAATGGTCGCTATCAAATGGGTCTGAATGTACGCTGAAAGAAATGTTGGGGTGAATATCTGCACTTGCGATGAATAAATTAAGAGAGGAAGATGTAATATGATTATGAGTGCTCATATTAAGGATGGATAATGGTTTTCTAGGATCCAATTTATTAGAATTTCGGTATTGTTGTTATAAGAGGATGAACCGAGAATAGGATGTTTAGTATTGAACATCCTGTTCTCTCATGATAATAACAGAGGAAAGTAGGTGTTATTGGACAGCGTCAAGCCCTTCAGTGGTGAATTCACCTTTGGGAGAATAAATATTGGCTAATGAAAAAGACTTGCGATGGAGATAAATCGATATTACTTGGATTTCGTTATCTGAATGTGGAAGATTTAAGAAATTAATAGTAATACAATAAATAGAAGTATCGATGGCGATCATCAAACGTTGTTCGATCTGTTTTTTCTAAAAATATGTGCGCCTGGTAAATGAAAGGCACCGTTGTTATTGAGAAAAGTTTCTTGAGTACAAAAATATGAGCATAATTGAAAAATGTGAACAGCCATGGTTTCTTTCCTCGAATGCATCTTGCATTCCAGAACGATGTGTAAAGTATGAAAGAATGTTGTATGAAAAAAATTAAACTGAACAAGAAAAGAAAAATATATTTAAAATAAAGAGCCTTAGATTTATACTATGTTTTCATGTCAGATTGATCAGTATGTAGTTGATTAAAAGAAATAACATTCTGTAAATCTCTTTGTTCCGAATGAAGATGAAATTGTCTAATTCTTGTAAAAATTCGGATCCGCATTTTTTGGTTGTAGGCTTCTTTTTATCTTTGAAATTGGAAATTTGAGTTGAAGTTAAACGATGGGAAAGTTTTTTTAAAAGATTGTCCGATTAAATTGAGATTTGCGGTAAAATTAGTGGATAACAGTTGAAGAAGGCAGGCCTTGAAAGGGGCAGCCTGAGCCTGACAAATGTCTGTAATTAATTTCTGTGTGTCGAATGAGTCTTGATGAAGTATCGGAGATATTTCCTCTTTAGGGATGAATCCGGAAGGCTTAATAGATGAATATGTGTCTTCTCTTTTAGGGCGATAGGCTCTGCGTGCTTCGTGGAAAGATAATTGATTTAACGTTTTAAATTTTAAAAAATTTTCCTCCACCTTTCTTTTTCGAACATTTTAAATCTGTGGCTTTATGATCCTCGCCACACTGGATGTTACCAACAAGGGAGAAGATAAAGAGGGTTTTTTGTTGTTGACAACACGTCGAAGTTCAGACACTGAAAAATTATTTTCTTCTTCAAGTTCGGTAGCTAATTCTTCCAGTTTTATGTCCAAGGACATTTCGTGTATTAGGAAACGGGTTGGTTTTGATTCGGATAAAAGGATGTCATTACCGGAAGTCCCATAATAGCCTTAATATTAGCTAGTTCTTTGGCAGTTTGAAAATGGTCTGTCGATAGTATAAGTTTTCCTTGACGGGAGATACGCATATTATCTACGTGTTTAAGGAAAAGTTACTTTCGAGGCTAAGTTATCTTTCAGGATCCTGGAATGAGCCCTAGGAATTGAATTGTCTGTAACTTCGAATTTAAAAGTAAAAGATTTAGCAACGATTTAGTTAGATTTAGCAAAGCAAGATTTAGCAACGTAAAGATTTAGCAAAACAAAGATTTAACGGTCGATATGCAAATCTTCCAAAATGTCAGATCGGGCCTTATAGTTCATATCCCCTTCTGAAGGATACTCCATGGGAGAAATGTTTGACGTGGCGCACGCCATGTAGTGAAATAGAAAAGAAAAAAATAAGAAGAAGGGATTAACTTTGTCCTACATAAAATTCCGAATTGAGGAAAAAATTTCCTTTAAAGGATGTAGAAAAGCAAAAGGAAAAAGTTAGAAATTGTCCCTAATTAGAAGGTTAATATTAAAAATAAAACAAATATATTTACCAACTTTGATAAGGGCCTGAATGACCGAGTATCTAGCGCCCTGGCGCTCGGTGCCACAAGTTTCGGGTTCGAGTCTCGGCGGTGCCATGGATGCTTGTAGTGGTTTGGAATCCACTTTTTAAGCCGTAGGTCCCGGTCTCATTTAAATGTAAAGAGCGTCACGGAGCCAAGTCAGACTGGTACCTACGAGTGCTCCATCACAACAGAAGCTGCCCCCTTTCCCTCCATCCATGAGTAGATTACTCATGGGATGTCCGACCGCACTGCAGAACACTGAGGCTTAATCACAACAACAACCTTTGGTAAAGACGAAAAACAACAAGAGCAATTGGATGAAATTGGCGTTTCCAAAAGCGCTCAACGTCAACCAAGTACGAAGACCAAAAAATAATCCAGGAAGAAGAACTATACAAAAACTCATGACGAAATTACAGAAACACGAAACTTTAACACACATGAACGGGAGCACAGAAACACGAGACTTTAACACACAGTGACGAAAAAAACAGGAATTTTTCACTGAAATTGCACTCGCCTCCAGCTCAAAACCTTTGAATTTTGTAACATTTATATATTTATTTAACTATCTTATAGATTTTTTATCACGGAAGCTGCTGCAAGTTGTAATAGTAAACCAAGTGGAATTTTTAGAAAATTGAAAGTGCAGAAATAATATACAGGGTGGCCATAAAATAACTTTCCCTGTTTGGAGGCATCTGCTGCTAAAACTAATAAACAGAATGAAACTATATTTCATATGCAGACCTTGGAAGACATGGGGAGATGATTTCCGTAAAATAAGCACCAAAAGTTGCAGATAGAGAGATATTTTTGATGCTACTGTCACATATTCACTATGAAATTTTCGCAATCTAGGTGGATTTTTCACAGGTCATACGTGATGTTGGACCAGTTGGAAATGAAAAAAAGTCAATAATTATAATGAATTGTCAAGTTCCTTCATAATACGAATAGTAAAAAAAAAAAAAAAAAAAAAAAAAAAAAACTGCACATGCAGAAATGAATGACAACAATATGAAACTCACTGAAAATAATCTTTTATTATTCAATATTAGGGTCCCCAGGGCCACGCGTAATATTTCCAACGTGCTGACCTACCCTGTGTACAATATATTGAATCCGATGTATGACGTGTACCTTGGATGTTTGTAACAGTTACTCTTATGTTCTCTTTCAAGAAACTCAAGTTTGTAACGACATCAGTATGCACAACAGATTTAAGGTATCTTACCCCTGGACCAAAAATCACATGGGGACAGGTCTGGGGACAGGTTGGCCATTTCGTTCGGAAAACAGCTGATAACATTCTCATTACCAAAATGCAGCAATACTGTACCGAACGGAGAATATGTGGTCGTGCTGCCTCTTTGTCCAAAAATTGTAGTGTCTAATCAGTTCAGTAATGACAAAAGTTTCCAGCTTTTGCCAATATTTCTCACCAGTAACGGTGTGGATAATAAGACCTGCTGTCAAATAAGCAATAAGGAATTTACCTAGATTGTGCAAACTTCAAGTACGCACGGGACAGAAGCGCCAAAATCTCCCTATAGGTAATTGTTTTTTTCAAAATCATCTCTCCATGTCTTCCACAGTCTGTATATAAAATTGGGTTTCATTTTGTTCATTAGTTTTAACACCAAATTCCATATGCCTCCAAATAGGACAAAATTATTTTATGGCCACCTTGTACATTCTCCTCTACACAAATTTCTATTTTTAAAAAAGATTTAAAAGTAAATTTTCCTTTTCAAATACTGTACTAAATACAGAATTTCTGTACACAGCTTTAAACTGGCAAGTCAATTCTCCCGAAATAAAGGGAAGGCAATTTGTACAAAAGACACAATGAACAAGTCTCATCAGACGTATTAAGTCGCCACCTATCTCAACTTAAGAGCATTAATGTCACCTTCACTGAAATTGAAAGGGAGCTCCATTGGCCATTAACTTCTTTCGGCCCGATTATAAAAGTGCATAAAGTCTCCCAAATAGAAAGTATTCCGGCAAAATTGCCACTATCGGCAAATGGAGTTGCGAACAGAAGCTCTTACGGTTTTCTGTTGTTTGATGAGAATGAGATTTTAGGCTTAGTGCAGTCTGGTTTTGTCTTACAATAGAGCTATTTTATAAATATAGCAAGCATTAAGTTGTTTAAAAGTTTGTTCAGTTTGGAGGTTATTGAATGAAATTTTTAATCGAAACTTCTGCGCTATTTAGAAAGATTTGGAATAAAAATAAGGATATTTCAAAGTAAAGTTAAACAAGTTCTACTTTCAAAACTTTTATTCATGACATTGTCATATGGAATGGTTAAAATTGGTTAAAATACACTTTTAGTTAATGCAGTTTTACTGTCTAAGTGATATTATTAATGTATGCCTCTTTATTATTTAAAAGACCTACAGTCTAAGGTAAACTAGAAAAGTAGTTTTACAAAAATGGCAATAAATCTGAAATGAAATATGCAATAATAATAAATAAATAAATATGAAATAATGTATATAGCATAAGTGCTTATACATTTCGGTAAAGCATTACTAATTGAAAATCAAGTTCTTTGTCGCCAAATTTTCTTCCTTAAACTGTGATTTTGCTAGGAGCATTTTTTATTAGTATAAAAACGATGCAATTTCTTTCCTTTTTTTCCCTTATTTTATAAACAAAATTTTGGCTGGTTGCAATTTATCGGTTAGTGTGTTTTATTTATTTTTTTTATTTTACGTCGGCCTGTCTATAAACAGTACAATAGCAAAAAAAAAAAATAACATCAACCTTGAAAAATTCGCCAAGCTCGAAAAGTCGATTTTTGCTACTTCAGTTTGCATATATTTCTGAGATACGAAAACTAGATAAACGTGAACTTAACTTTCTTTTTCTAAACCTTAATTATGCAGCTCAAATGAAAGAAATTTGTAGGAGAATGTTGTTCTTATTTCCAAGTTAGATATTTTTTCAATTAATGCTAGGTAATTTAGCTTGAGATCCTGTTTATAGAATATAAGATGTGCAGCAAATTCAGCGTTGATCAGATGTGTTACAGTTATAATTGCTCTACTCTGCCTCTACCTGCCTTGCTCAGGATGCGCCACGGATAGAGCTGATATACTCTGTCTCTAAAATAGTAATATAGTAAATTCAGCAATATTCAGGATATGCTGCTGATAGAGTAGCTATACTACACTAATAAAGCTAACAGAGTTATTACATGCCCTTAAAATAGCATATTCGTTGAAGATTCAGCATTGCAGGATGTGTGACAGATAGAGCTGCTGTACTTTGCTTCTAAAATAGCAATGTAGCAGATTCAGTATTGAGTAATACTGAATCTTCAGTATTGAGTAATGCCACGGATAGAGCTGTTATACTATATGGATAGAGCTACTATATTTCTCCTTTAAAATATCAGTCTTGTTGCAGATTCTGCATTACAGGATGGACGACGGATAGAGCTGCTATACTTTGTCTCTAAACTAGCGTAGCAGATTCAGTATTACTCAAGACATGCTACGGATAGAGCTGTTATACTACATGGATAGAGCAACTATATTTCTCCTTTAAACTATCAGTCTTGTTGCAGATTCTGTATTACAGGATGGGTGACGGATAGAGCTGCTACACTTTGCCTCTAAATGACCATCCAGACGAAAGCACACACACGAGTGGCTTCCGCTTTGAGGTTCTTCGTCTGACAGAAAAAGCAACTCACGTTATCTCTGGCTATGTATGACAACTGATCGTAAATGGGGTCCCTTTATGTACAAAAAAAAAAAAAAAAAAAAACGACTCTTGTCGGAGCGAGGTCGAGAAACATGATTTTCTGGTAGAAGTTCTATCAAAGTGGTTTTTAATGGGTTCGCGAATGGGGCTCATGCTCATCTGGACGGGGCTTTAAAATAGCAATGTAGTAGATTCGGCATTATTGAGGATATGTCACTGATAGAGCTGCTATACTACACGGATAGAGCTAACAGTTTCCATATTTTTCCTTTAAAATAGCAGATTTGTTGCAGATTCTGCATTACAGGATGAGTGACGCATAAAACTGCTATACTGCACTCATGTTATGCCACCACAATTTGGAGTGAATACTTTGAGGAGTGACATTCCTTCTAGAACTTAATAGAAATAATTTTCATCAAGTAGATACATCATGCTCATTCGTAGCATAGACATTCAGTTCGGTTTCGCCTGTCAGGTTTTAAAACGGACTTGAGTTCTGTAACACAAAGAAATATCCACTGGGCAACTTCGTTTAAAAAAGACGAATTGGCGCTGAGTTAAAGAAACGGACTCCGACCGAAAGGTTGAGGGTTCGAATCTGATAATAGGCTCAATTCACTATTTTTACGGGCCTGAATGGCCGAGTGGCTAACTAATTTTAATTTCACTTTTCCTCACGTACAAAAGAAGACTTAAACACAGATAAATAAAAATTATAGACCTTGTATATTAAAAAGATATAATACAACTCTTAAATAAATAAAATTTAATCCTATGTATATTGGATCTTTAAAAATGGAATATGGGCCTGATGGCCGAGTGGCTAGCGCTCGGCAGGTTTCGGGTTCGAGTCTCGGCGGTGCCATGGATGTTTGTAGTGGTTCGGAATCCACTTTAAACCGTAGGTCCCGGTCTAACAAGATCGTAGAGCGTTGCGGGGGCATTGTTACTCCACGTCCGTGGCATATCTTCAAGTTACACGCGCCCCCTGGGTAATGCAAAGTGAGTAACGTCTGTGCAGCGCTTACCTTAAGGCATCCAAGACAGTTGTCTAAGTGTGTGCCAGCTGCATTAGAAAAAAAACTTCGTTTAAATTTCAAGAGAAAATTAGATTCCTATTATAAGAGTGCTTCATATTTCTAAAACCGAACAGTGGAGGTTGTAACAATGAATGCCGCATTGACAACAGGGCAAAAGCCAGTTCGTACGTTCGTCAATACTACACTCAGTTATACCTTAGGACATTATTTCCCTTAACATCATTTGAGGGATGATGCTTACTTCTTCAGCATCATAAAGATATCTAAAACACAAGAACATCCTCTTTTTGTTTCAGTCTAATTTAATATAATAATAATATATATATATATATAATCTATTGGATGTGGAATAGCACAATGAATAGCACAGGAACTTAATACCATCACAGCAAGAAAAAAAATATTGAATGATTAGTAATAATTCCTTGTCTCACTCTTTTTTTCTATAGCGATCTTGAATCTAGGCCAGCACTTTATTAACAAGGGATCTGATTTTCCAATCAGCAATAAAATAAAGAGAATTGAATAAAATACTTTTCAAATTTTTAAGCATTTATTTTTTATTGAGTGAAGAGAAAAGGAATAATATATACACAGAAATTATGATGGGTTTTTTTTTTCACTTTGGACCAAAAAAGACGTCAGCTGTAACTATGTAGTGATAATCATGGCTTGAGATGTCCATCATGACATAAAAATATTGTAAAATAATATGATTTCATTCGTTTTTATGCAAAAATTTTAAAAACATCACTCAGCAAGTCGAGAAGTTTTAATTAACGAAATGAGAGAAAAATAAAATTAGAATGTATAGATGAGTATTTAATTTTGACTTGAAAACCGATTTTTGAAGGTCATGGGTTGCATATGCTCACTTAATTTGGCAGCACTGATTTTGTGTGTGGCTTTCAAAACTTTCACACTCAAATCTGGTCGTCGTTTAGATACATAACTGCACTTGAACATTAAGTGATGTTTCTATTAATGCAGACACTGTATTTTTGATCATACCTCTTCAATAAAATCCTAAAATTCTTCCCAGGCAGTTTTTGTTATTTTAAGTTTAAAAAATCAACAACAACAAAAATTTCTAACTTAAATTTCAAATATCAAGAACTAATTTCATAGGCATATATTAGACACAAATCATTGCAAATTGAAATAAAGAATTTCAAAATTACACATTTATGATTAAAATGATTTGATATCTAACAAAACAATTATTTGATATTTATATGCTGTACACACTTGATAGAACTATCTCTGCAATTCATATCATGTGGCAATGTAATGTTAACTTATTATAACTTGTTAAATAATATTTTATGGATGGATGTGAACTTGCTAAAAGTATACAAAAGTCTCTCTTTTTATTTTATTGTATTTTACACATGGGGATACACTAATGAGGTTTATGATAAAAATTTTGTTGCTTTTATAGGTATATCAAAAACCTCATGCAATAACAATAAATTCCCACAATAAAGATGTTAGTTTTACAAAAAAATAAAGGAACAGCAAATGTTTAAAACGTTTTTATTTTTAAAATAAATATTAAAAAATGTCATAAAAATCACATATTAAATATAACAACTGAAAGAATACTGCAAAAATACAAATAATCTTTGCAGTCTAAGAACATTGAATTGCTCAGATGAGCTGTTCATCCAATGGGCAGTCATACTTATAAGATTCATCTTTGAAAAAAGTCGTAAAGATTCATCTTTGAAAAAGTGCTCAGTTAAAAATGAGATGTGAACTAACGATGCTGGACAATGAACTGAAAAGATTAAAAACCTTAGACATTCATTAACTATTTCTCCTCTGAAAAACTTTCTCATAATTCTGTTAACAAATTCTCGAGAAAAAATGTTCTGTATTTAATTGTTTTCACTTTTTTCATCACTTCCTTCACCTGAGATTGAAGAACTTCAGAAATCCATGGCAAAAAGCACAAAACAACAAGCAGTTGTTGACTCATTTGTAAGGCCTCTACATCAAATTGAATGTCTAACATGGATGAAGCAGCGTCACATGTGATGAGAGAGTCCAGTATTTCTTCACAATTAAACAAGCACTTTTTCACAATTGATTCTACGGAGATTCCAGTTCTGTCCTTGAAATGAGAAGTAGGTTGAAACCCAGATACTGCATCCAATGCTAGGGAAGAGTCTGGATGGGTGCATTTATTTTTTAGAAACAGAGAAAGGTGTTTGTAGACAAAGCTGGTCAGAAGAAGGTCTTCAGAAAAAACATTTAGCTCACCTCTATCAAATGGCTGCTCATCTCCCTATACCATGGGATCAAAAATAAGTATGTTCATATTATGTATATTACAAAATATGTACAGTATCAGGATTTCTTTTATTCTTAAAAACTGATATTTATATTTAAATAAATATATGTTCCATATAAAATTTGATGCATAAAATTAATTAAAATTCAAAAAGATCCATAACATATTGAACTATAGTACAATACTGTCCAAGACACTATGAAAATTAAATTTCATTATTTAAATACAATAACTCTATTTACATTAGGCAGAATGTTAGATTTGTTAATATTATTTTATATTTAAATCATATTCAAATTTAATCAACAAATTTCTTTATGAAACTAATGAATGAAATTTGATTTTTATTCCTATGTCTGATTGTAATCTCTATGCAATACATGCTGATAGATTTTTTTTTTTTTTAATTTGCAATAAACAACAATGAATCCTCTGATCATTCAGAGTTTTCATTATATATAATGATTTTTGTGTACATTAAAAGGAAAAATCAATTTTTACCAGCATTATTTTAACAACATGAAAGATTGATAAAAGTTAGAAAAAAGATGGAAATTTTTTTGACAAAAACAATCAAGATGACTGTGCTTTAAAGAAGAAAACTTTACAAAGTCTTAATGACACACTATGGATCATTTTAAACTGATTGAGTACTACTAATAAATTTCGTAATGACTCCTGCAAGAAAATTGATTATAAAGACATATATTATATTTTTAAACCAGCTACATCTAAAGACATTTTTTATCTTTGTTAGCTTCATCCATACATAAAAATCAATGATAATCCCATAATTGATGACAGATAAAAAAAAAAACCATCTAGTATACTTTAAATAGTTATATCTTTTTGAAAAAAACTAAATTAGCATTTTACATCGCAAAAATTAAAAATAAGGTGTCCACTTAAAAAAATGAAATTCTGATGCATGCATTTATTTTTAACCAACACTTAAATCATAGAAATTATTTATTTTTAAAAACTCTATATTATGTATACAATTTAATCATTAATACCGTTATAACAAAACAAGCAATATTGTGAAATTTTTGAAATAATTTCTTATTTATGAAACTTACTGTATAATCCATGTCTTTTATTTTACAAGAAACCATCAATTCAGAAGAATGCCAACACATTGAGGAGGTGGACAAACTTCTTTCTCAATAAACATTCCTATCATGTGATCCAAGGCCAATGAAGGAACAACAGGCAAGGGATCTGCAGGAAAATAAATTTGCATAACAGAAAGTTTCAACATTTTACCAGAATGATAATTTAAAAACTAATTCACATAATCAGAAATTAAAAATTATTTTTAAATACGTAAAACAATCACACAATTGTAAAATGTATGAAAATTATTTTTTTTAATATGTACATTATACTATATACGTATACTTCTCGCCAAATATTTCAGGAGTTCTAATATTTGGTAACAGATTTGTATTATTACTCTCCTCCCCCTCCCCCCCCCAAAAAAAAGCTATTCAGTACATAAAATTTCTTCAGCAGCAACATTTGCTATTTGTCAAACAGTCATTTTGTATGCAATTAATGAGTATATTTATTACTTTTGTTAACATAAAGGCAGAGAAAGCTGCTTTCTTGGAAAAAAATTAAATTAAAAAAAAAAAGCAGGTTTATTTTTAACAAAAACAAATTTAAAAAAAAAAACTTTGAAAATAATAAAAACAAACTTTAAAAAATAAAATTTAATATTGCATACAAATAAAAGTATGTACTGTTCTTAAATAAAACAGCTTGACCTGCTTTAAAAAATTTTTTTTTTTTTTTTTTTTTTTTTGAAAAGTGCAAAAGACAGTTTGCGTTATTGAACAGTTTATACAGTGTGCATAATTGAATAAAAAATTTTTTTTTAATTTTCTTGATTTGCATAATATTCATCCTATTCAGTTTTTCTCAGTAAAAAAGGAAATCAAATAAAACTGTATTTGCTTTTGAAACAGTATGTATTGCAATTACTTTACATCATACTCCTCTATTTGCAGGACTCATAATAACAACAGAATGAGATGCCTATGCTATGTCCATTGTTGAAATAATAGAAACAAATAATAATAGAAGCTACGAATAACTAATAGAAGCTTCTTATCTTTTAAGTAAAAGGTACCCACATAGAACTATTATAAAAAGAAAAGTTTTTAAAAACTTTAAGAAATTATATTTATCTCTTTATTTTTTGTACTTTAAAAAAAAAAAAAAAAAGCACAAAACAGGCCAAGAGTATTTTATTATGTTGTATTTCTTAAAATTTCACTCGGCAAAAAAAAATTTCTTTTTAGATTAAAATAATAATAATACCTAATTAATAAACAAAATATACAAATTTTACTCTAAACTTTGATATTCAGAAACTTTTAAAAAAAAAACAATCACCTAGTACATCTGGATATTTCTTAGAGACGATTAATTTTGAGCACAGTTGCTTTATTTCAGGTTCATCGTCAGTCAGCAAGGAGAGAATAGCTTCCCACAAATGAACTGCAAGACCATCTGAATAGAAGGGGATAGAAAAAATCACTATTTATTAAAAAATTTAAAACTGATATTTCAAAATTTTAATACAAATTTAAATTGCCCTCAACACATAACTCAGTATTAAAACGTTTTGAAACAAAAAAATTTTTATGTACCTATTAATAAAATTATGATATCATAAAGACTGAAATGTGAAATATTTCCATAAACAAGATTAAGAATGGAATGGAATGGATTTGTAAATCTGCTATTTAAATAAACATTTAATTGATGTAAAAGATCCAATTTTTACCAATTCAATTCTTTTTACTCTTTAGAATGAATTGCTCCTTTAGTTATTTCAGTGATTCAATTATCAACTTAATGTTGGTTAATACTTTTTATTTCCACAATACCAGCAATTGTATCTTCTAGTGAATGATCTACAAGCTTTAATGATATGTATGAAGTGGGTAAAAAATTTTCTTAGTATCAAATTCAATTATTTTAAATTATATTTATAAGTAATGTTATTCGAACTTGAACGAGCATTATAATGTATTTTTAAGAAATAGCATAAAAAATGATAAAAGCATATCAAATAAAATCATAAGAAAGTAAGTGAAAAACCACCTCTATAATATATTTTTTTGCAATAAAAAAAAATTAAAATCTTCTATTTTATGATACTGTGACAGAAATTATCAATATTATGTATGTAGTACTGTGATTCATACAGCTGTTAAAACTAATACTCTATTAAGGGTGGGTAGCTAACTGTACTACTTGTGGAAGCCATATTTAAGAAATTAACATTTTAAGGGCCATTTATTTGAATGAAAGGTTAATTTAATTATTTTAGAGTTATTTGAGTAATTGATGAGTAAGCTGCCTTGTGAAATCTTGAATTTAAATTTTAAGCAGATAACTTTAAAGCTGCTAACATGAACAACATTTTCAAAGCATCCACAAACAAATTTAATTTTTAAAGATTTTCTTTGCAAGATTGCATGATAGAATTCAAACAATATTTTTGGATAACTTTTTAATTTATTTTTTTACATAAATTTTTAACAAGAAATGAAATAAAATAATTATTTTTAAACATTGATCAGTTTTAGTTCACTTATTTCATGAATTCAGAGTGTGTTTTTTGCAAACCATTTACTGGTAAGAGCCATAATATAGCTAATCCTGTTCTATATATTTAAGTAAATTGAATGACAAATAAAAGGTAAGGAAAACATACTTGATATTCTGAAACTATCCACAAGCATTTCATGAGGTATTATTCGAAGCGATTGTATGATGGCCATCCTTTTAGAAACGCAGTTTTCTGGCTCAGCACTTTCTTCCATGATTTTAGACCACCCTTCTAAGTTTTTCAAACAATTAATACAATTGGATGAATCAGTCCCAGGTTCAATCTGTCAAGGTAGAAATTAAAAATGTATGAAACAGTTTCAATAGAAACGAGTATTGCATAAATAAAATTTAAACATGGTATACAGAACATGGGTTCATATTTTATAAAAAATTATACCCATTTTTAGAATATGACAGATTATGCATAATAGTAGAGTCATTTCCAGTTTATATTTACATACAAAAATTGTAAATAAATAAGAATTGCTGAAGACTATATATTTTTAGAATATTATAATAGATACAAAATCCTTTCAGAATTAAAACTTCTATAAAAAAAACTGTATTTATTATGTTATTAGCTTTTTATGTTAAATGTAAAATTCATTTATTCGTTTTTGCTAAAATAATATTTAAATTGAATTGAACACTGACTTAAAATTTTATTTTGGGGCATAATATTTATTCTAACAATGAAATAATTGCAGCTTCTGAAATAAGACACTTAATACTTTTATTTTCAAGTAATAAATTTTCTCATATGAAAAATAATGAACTTAAGATATATATTTTTTAATGCACCTTTAGTCTATTATATTTATTCAAGAGCTGAAACACAAGTTTTATATTACACTTGAAAATATCAACAGAAAAAAAGAATTTCACTTTATAAACTTATATATTTTTCCAAGATAACAGAGTAGCATAAACTTGAACAAAACATTTTACCTTTCTTTCTGCAAAACTGTCAAAAGTGTGGACAGCAACATGAGTAGAAAATAATAACATGGGAGCAGAAGCATCATCGCTTAAAAATAATATTAATAAAATAAGCATACAAAGAAATAAATTTCAGTAAGTTTTATAACAACTCAGAAAAACACAGTGATTTTTTCGATACAAACAATTGTAATTTACTTTAAAAAAATAGTCACTTATCAACAATACCTTTTGCAACTTCGAATCTGTGATAAAACATACTCCAATTTCTGAAAGAAACATCATTCAATACTATTGAAATAATGCATAAAAAAGGTAACTATAGTATATAAGTTTATTTTAAATGTAACTTCACATCAAACAATTCATTAAATCTTTAAATTAAATGATTCACAAAATTCACAAATGAATGAAATCACAAAATGATTTATAAATATCTTACACAACAAAAACAGGGTGGCCAATACACTTCCACTGCTGGTGGCATTAAGCTTAATAACTCATAAACCTTTAAAAGAAAAAAATATATTGCATTGTATTTTTAAATTATGATAATGGTAAAAAATGAATTTAATGTTATAGTTATTATTTATTTATTTTTAAAATTTTATCATCCTATTCAATACTTAATTAAGTTCATTTGAAATAAAAAAATAAACAATTCATTTGAAAAATAATTAAAAATTAATGCATGTTTTCTTTGATTTTAACTAAAACTTAACTTCCTTTAACTTTTAAAATGCTAGAATAAGAAATATGTAAAAATATTTTACAAATTTGCTTTTATTTTATGACTTATTACTGTTTTATGATTAAAAAATAAATAAAATTCGCACATAGAAATATCATACTAAGAGTAAATACTTTGAGTTTAAAACATTGCATTTTATCATCATTTATGAATTTTAAAATAGCTACTCTATCTAAAATTATGTTTTTATATCAACAATACACTAAAAATCTGTCTAATAATTAATATATAAATTCAATTACTGAATTTAAAATCTATTTTGAAAATATATGAATACCATTAAATAAAATACTAACCAATCCCAAGCAAGATGAATTGGCCTTTTCACTCCTAGTCATGTTTAAAATAAAAATTGAAAAGGATTCTTGACACAAATCATCAAAAGCTGAAAGCTGTTTTTCCTTCAAATGATTCACTGCAATTCCGAGAGATTTGGGGAAAAGTATGGGCTGTAATGTAGATTCAATGGAAACTTTGAAAAAATAAATTAAAGCCTGCAGAATCAAGCCACGAACACTTTCATGAGGTGATTGCAGAAAAGTTCTCAATAAAGTTGATAGAGAATTTACGCAATGAAAATTCAACTTTTGCCAGAATTCAGATACTGTATTTTCATCCATGAGTGACAGTGAAAGAAAAACTATACTGTGTGCTAAACACAAGTACAATTCTTTTCCTGGATCTATACAGTTTAGACCCTCTTTGAGGTTATTTCAATAATCAGCTTGACCAAAACTGCTGAATCTGATGCATAAAAAGAAAAATAAAATCAAAATCATTCATAGTGTCAATGTATGTTAATTTTTTTAAAAATGAAAACAAGTACTTTTAATTGAACCAAGTTTTACAGTACATATTTTTTTTTAATAGCTATACAGTAAAATGTCTAATATGAATACATTAGAAAATGTATTAAATTAATTATTATAAGACTACTTATCCTATTAACTATTGCTAAAGTTTAATAATAAAAATTCATATATGAAAATATTTAATTTGGAATTAAAATGCAGTATTTTTTCAATATAACAAGGAATGCTACTTTAAATGATATTTTTATGAAATACAGTTGCTATTAGAAAAATACTTTGCACATCTTTAGAAAGAGCAGAGAATAGCTACCTGTCATAACCATTCACTATTTTTTTCTCACAAAGCTTCAATTTAAAAACTCTTATATACCATACTCTTACATTCCCTGCTATGTGATGTCTATTGCGCAGAATATGACGATAAAATGAATAAATTTTGGTATGTATAAAGAAAAATCTTTTTTTTTTTTCCCTGTTCATTGCTCCAAGTGTGAATAACTGATCAACAATTTGTAACTGAAATAGAATTAAAAATTCCGATTTTATTGATATAGCTTTAAACAAAGTACACTTATTTGTACTGTTATTTTCTACCAAAAGGTCGGTCTTCTTTACTTTTCTAAACAAATTTTTAAAAGGATTTCTTTGAGTTAAAAATCAGAGATAATCTTGGTGATAAAAATAAAATAAAGTTCATCCATAGGAATCCTTGAATTTATCATAGGAAGTGAGGGAACTATTTCTTCTTTTTAAACATCATTCTTGTTTAATTACAATATTCATCATAATGTTGATTTTTATGAAATAATGTGCATATTTAGTATGTAATATTAGCATATTAGTATCAATTTTATGAGAAATAATTTTCAGCATTTTATATTTTGCAATTCTTAATTATTAAATAGCAATTCAATTTAATAGAAATTTACATTATTTAAATTATTTATTTATTCAACTAATTTTTGCAACATAATGGCATCCCTATGGTAGAGAAACAATAAAATATCAAAAATTTTTATAAAAACATTCCTTAAAAAGCAGTCAAGCAAAATAATATAATAAATATAGTTCTTTTATAAAACATATATTTCAAATTCATACAAAAAAAAAAAAGCAAAAATAATGCTGTCAAGGTGTATTTTAGAATGGAATTTATTCCTATATTGAATACACATAGGAACAATTTCAATTACTAATAAAAATAAGAAATATCACAGTACAAACTGGTTTTACCAGATTAACAGAGAAAAATAAACAAATATCAAGAAAATTATTTGCTAAATAAATTATTTTTTATTTGATAAAACTATATTACTCTTGCATTATAATGCACATTATGAGGTTTATCATTGTTGATAAGATACTATTAAAAAACAAAAATATACAGCATAACTATTTTTTAAAAAATGGATGGTAATAAAATGCATTATTGAATTTACATTATACCTAACTTTATAGATTCCAAACATAAAAAAATTCCTTCTATTGTAATAAATATTTTTAAAAAAATTTAATTTCATTGTTTCATTTCAGATTATTATTAAATTATGTAGCATACAAGCCATTACACTAAAATAATTTAGAATAATCAACAAAAAAAACCCAATATTTTACATTGGATGACAGTATTCAACAACCAAAAATAATTATTAGAATTTACCTATGGTTATATTCATAGGTATTTCAAATGCAGTTAAAACAATATTGAGCAATGTAGTTTTAACTGTAAAACACTTATCCAATCTGAAAATAAAGACGAGAATTAATTAAAATTTATTTTTCAATTAATAAATAATAAAAAATTCAATTGAATAAAAACTGTTCTAAACTGCTGGAAAACACAAAAAAGGTCAAAACAAGAGAAATAATTCTACTGTTTCATATTTTGCAATTCATAGCACAATTAAATAAAATTTCAAAATACTTAAATAGTTTTTTTTTTATTCAACTAACTTTTGAGACATAATACACCATTACAGTAAATAAATAATAAAATACAAAATATAGTTCTTTTATTAAACATATATCCCTTTCATATCATACAAAACCAATTACATCTACAAAATGTATCATACTTTGATGACAGATAGAAACTCAAACAAGTAAAAATGAAAACAAAATGAATCTTTTAAATTTGAAATAAAGAGAAGGCATTTATTTTATAAATATGCGATTGAACAAATAATTATAATTCAAATGTTTCATCATTTACTATCTAATCATACTAGATTTAGAAAAATAATTAACATATTTACTTTTAAAACTAATTCCAAAATGGATTGGATTCTGGGAGCAAGATTTTTTTCCATTTGTTTTTTATGAACATCTGACAAATACTGGCATTCCCTCAGCAAATGTAAAATCTATTTTAAAAAGAACTCATTATAATTAAATGTGAAATATATAACTCATTGAGAATAAAGATTTAATCCATTAAAATGTATGGGAAACAAAACAGAGTGATAATTTGCTAAATAAAGACTACATGTTCTAATATAAAACTGTAAGATAAATTTTTAACAATTTTGCACTGTGTCACATTTATTTTTGTTTTTCCTAAAAATCCTAGCCGAACTAAATAATATCTAAATCTGGACATCTTTTATATTTTGCTTTTTTATAAACCATCATATCTTCATAATTCATCATAAAAGTAGGCCATTATATATATATGTAAATTTCATATACTATTTCTAGCTCATTTTATATTATTAACTTTTTTACTAATCTGTAAAACACTCAGTTGCTGATTGCATACCAATAACATCCAAGCAGCTCTAATGATAAATCTATACTGCAAATATTGAAGGAAGATTGCAACACGGCAACTAAACTGCTCATGTAAAAAACATTAACATAAAACATATCAAACTGATTTCTGAATAGTTTTCTAATAAGATAGCCATTTTTACATATTTCTGACAGATTTTTTTACAAAATTTGCAATGAATTCAATTGAATGAAACTAATAAAATTAAAATTTTTTGCAATATTTAATATGTGTGTGCATAGTAAAAACAAAAAACTGCATTCACAAAGTGAAAAATAATTAACCTTACACAAATTCCTATTCAGCTCAGTAATATTTTTACATATTCACAGATTTTCAAAAAATTTCTAAATAAATAAATTTGATTTTAATTAAGATGTTATGGACATTTGTACAGCATTCAGCATGAAATTTTATTAATATTCATAAAACTGACAGTATAACTGAATGACCATATGACACTTAAACAACATATTATCTATCTAAAAATATTTTTTTAATAATAACAAAACATACCTGTAAACATTTTCCATGGAATTTATTATGATGATGGATGACAAAGTTGTCATCAAATGGTAAAGAATCCAAGAGAAATTTAAAAGTTCTACTGAAACGTTCAGCAGGTATCAAAGGAATGAAAGCTTTTGCACTTGCAACTCGAACTTTCCAAATGGGGCTTCTTGCACATGCATTTATAAAAGGAATAAATGAGGAAAGATAAGGATCCTGTTCTCCAGGTGCAGGATATAATCTTCCCAATATAAGAAGAATGGGATACAGCGTTGGTAACAAAGAAATACTGCACCTAAAAACATTAATTGATTAGAAAAATTCAAATTATCCATTACACAAATCTATTTGATGTAAAATCCAATTTTTTAAAAAAATGACAACCACTTATACCACAAACATGTTGTTAAAAAATTATTCACTATAATTTCTCTCTTCTGTCATTTTTATCTTGAAAGGTATTTGAATGAACATGCTGAGGTTTAGGTTAATTATCTTAATTCTACAAATCAAAAAATGGTGACGATATTTTTTTAAAATGATTGAAATTCCATCTAATGTATTAATTTTCAAGAACATTTTGCCAGAGTTGTGGTAACATGAGCTACTATGAGCAGTAGAGTTCAATATGGTGATGGATTTGTTGTAGACACTTTTCCAAAAAAGAGTAGATTCAATGCCGTTTGTGATGTCCAGCATCTTGCCTCATTAATCAGACTATTTGGTGGGAGTTTTCCAGGTTTTCTTTCATATGATAAGCAAATGAGAGATAGTTCTCCCTAAAAGTTTTAACGGAAGGCATTGCCCTCCTTCTTCAGCAACAAGAAGCCAAATCAGACTTCTACGTATGGATGCTCCTTAGCATCTTATATATCTTAAATCCAAATCTAATTATTCTAAAGTTTTCAAAATTTAGTTTGCTAGATATTTTCTATTTGTTGAAACTACTGCCACATTGTAACAAATTTTCAGCTGGAAAGAGTTGTTGCCATCACTTTCTACAAATCTTACACATAAAGAGACTAGTTCTACCAAAGAATGTATGTAGTTTAATCTCGCTATAATAGAAATTTTACTTGAATGTACTTTGCAATCAATTTTTAAAAATGATTCCTTTGTAAGCATACATAATTTTATTTTTTGTATTTTAGGCGATATATACGATGAATTATTAGTAGACAATTTTAAATGCTTTTTCAGCATTTAATTTTTTGCATCAATTCAGAATTTAAACAGTCCAGAGAAATTTCCAAAATGATGATTATGTTTTTTACTTTCATCTGTTTTATTAACTTTGCCATTATTACAATGACCTACAAAAGGAAGTCAAATTTGTCAAAGAAAATTACTGTTTTTATATTAAGTCAAAAAAATTTCCTATTTTCTTTTTTCTTGTCAAAAACAAGGGAGTATCAATAACTTCTATTATGGCTTGTTTATGTCCTTTTTACAATGCTTCTTAATTATCAGCAGTTAGCAAGTTAGTTAGCTTTGCACCCTCTTGGGTTACACCACTGAATCTCATCCTGCACATTCTCCAGACTTTGAATTCTAAAAATTTTTACTTGTTCTCTCTATTTAAACAAAATTTGAAGGGGAAAAAATTTGTTTCATTACATGAAGTTTAAGCAATAGTGTTGATCTTGTCAGAACAGCAAGACAAGAATGTCTAGAAGCTGTACAAGCATTAGCAAAAGTGTATCACTATAAAGGAGATAAATTTGAAAGTGGTTGCAAGTCATAATAATTCCAAAATATTAAAATTAGGAATTTTACAAATAACCTTCTTCATGAAACTTTGTACAATTGTATTTATTATACTTTCACCAACAGATCGCCTATAGCAAGAATATATAGCCTGTAGCTATAAAAAAACCCAATTTTTTGATATAATGTAATAATCACTAGAGTAAAAAGTGTAAAGGGTGTTTAAAATTTGTTTTATATGATTTGTATTTTAATGTAAACCATTTTAGCTTGATTTGTAATTTACTATAATTATTATAAATAATATTTTAAACAGTTGTGTATATTTATATTAAAAAACATTTAAGTGTAGAAGTAAACATTGAAGTAGGGATAATGCAATAATAAAGCCTTCTGTCTTTTTATCCCAGTTGAATTCTGATAACTCAAAATTGAGATCCCTTTCTAGGGTAAAGGGAGAACTGTGAATTAATTTCCACTTATACATTAATATGTAACAAAGAAGCACATTTTTTAGTAGCAGCTAATCAAATTGGAACAAAAATAGCTTGTTTATTTAGGTAATTAGTAATGAATATAAAAGTAGTTAAAATTAAATTTCTTATTGATAAAAATGTTTCTTTGATCCATTTCACTTAATAATGTATAAATCTTACGTGGCTTGATCCTGACGCAAGACAGCAGAACAATGCTTCAGTTCACAATATAAGAAATTGTATAAATCTTTGTAATAAGAAAAGAAAGTTCGCCCAGAAAGCCTGTTCTTCTTCCCTGCTTCATCTTGGGAGGCTTTTGTACCAAAAATTCGAGCCATCAAAGCAGTGAACAGCAAAGTACAAGAATTACGAACCTAAATAAAAATTAATAAGATACGGTTATTCTAAAGTTGTTTACTATTTCTTACAAAACTCACTTTGAAAAAATTTTAACAATTAAAAATATTAATTGATCAAGAGATTTTAGATTCGATTTTGCAAATTTCAATCTGTAGAAATTATTAAGGCTATCATCATATTTTCTCTCTGCTCTCCATGTCTTTTCCTCCAGCAAAATCAAGAAATTATCAAAAATTTGAACTGAATTTGGAACTGAATGCTATTTAACCTTACAAAGAGTACTAAATAAATAAATTTTATAAAAGCCCCTTCTCTTTCTCTCTCTCTATATATGCATATGAAAGAGCCAATATAAGCATTTACAAATTAAAAAACTATAATTAGTTTTTAGTAAAAAGAAAAACTTCAAAAAATTGTTCTTCATATACAGTTACCCTTTTATTTCATAGAATGAAATATTTATTCAAATTTCTTCTGTTGAATAGCCCATAAAGTTGAGGAGACACAAAGAATAGAAATATTTAATATGTAAAAAGTTTAATTTTTCCTTGTTAATATTTACTTTTAAAAATAATTAAATATAATTTAAAATTTAAACTTATATATAATTTAAAAACTTATATTTAGAGGTTTTGGTTAATTCTGTCCCTAAAAATATGTTTCTTTTTCATTGGTTATAATCAAAAAAGAAGAAAATGTATGCCAAGTTAGCAGAAAATAAATAAATAAAAAAAAAAATTTAAAGGTAAACTGAAAATAATTAAGGTAAATAGTTAAGGTAAAATAATAAAAAAAAATTCAGCAAATCATCAACAATAACAGATGTGAAATCTCATTATTTAACACCTAATTCGCTTTTCTTTGACGAATTTTAGACTTATTGAATTCATACAATATGATGATATAACCAACATTTTATTATCTTATTTATTTTGAAGAGAAGAATTACTTTTATTTACATGTAGAACTAGAAATTTTATTAGTTTATCTTTGAAACCTATACATCCATTATTATCTATATTTCTTAGCATCAATCCTTTCAAATGTTATGTTTTTATATAAATTAGAATTTAAATGTTTATTACAGAACAACCAATTCTATTTTATTAATCATTTGTAGTTTTTTTTTATTTGCATATGATAAAATAATTTAAACATATAACAAACTAATTTTTGTTGAAAATAGAGTGTTCTTGTTAAATAAAATTTCTTTCAAATATTGTTCCCTTAAAAAAGGGATGGGAAATGTGCATAATGATACTGAAGAATCCCATATATTTTTTAAATACTCAACATAATAATTTTCCCTAAGAAATGACATATAAAACATATTCAAAACTATAAATTTTATTTTAATATAAAATTTAAATTATAATTCTTAGTGGTTTTTAAAATAAAATTTGCAAAAATAAACAAATCTATCATTGAACAGATATCATCTGAAAAAAAAATAAAGTAAAAAGTAAATTGCAAAGATTCAAAACAACAAAAAAAGAAAAGATAATTTCCCTAATATCTGCAGCCAAGAGTGAATCTCTCAATGGATCAATAATATAAATTTATTTTTTACTGATCAAAAGGACAAGTTGAATTGCAATAATCATAAAACAATGCAATTAATTCATAAGACTTACTGCCCAAATTTTAGAATTGAATCCAATAATGGATACTTTTAAAGCTTTAGACACAAAATGTATCAATTCATCACTCAAGCTAGCATCTCGAAATAAAGCTCTCAAAATATTCAAAGCATGAACCTGCAAACAAAAAAATTTTATTAAATAATTTTTAAAGATCAGATCTTATTTTTATAGAGAAAAAGAATGAAATGAACCAAGTAAAAAATTTAAAATATACATCTAAATACTAATGCCTATTTTACATTATATTTATGTAAATACTACAAAATAAATTTCTTCTCATGTTGTACTAATTTCCAAACAAAAGAAAATTGTAAAACAATTAAAACTAAGTAATCTATTTAAAAGTGTTCAATATAAATAAGACAGTAACCATATATTTAAAACTTTACTCACTTTTGAAAAGATTATTTAAAAAAATAGTATAATAGAAAAATTGCATATAAGATATTAGACATAAGGAAAAATTAAAATAGCAATAATTAAATAATTAGGGTAAATAAGATCTTACTTTTTCATTAAAATTTTCTGTATCTTCTTCAATGGAAGCCATACTAAGTAATTTTGATATAGTATCTTTGTATAAGGAACTTGAAGCCAAAGGTTCTGAGGTTAAAATAGCCTAAAATATTTTATTGTATCATTGCAAAATATAATACGATATATAGACATGTTATTATTAATATCGTAATGTACTTGAATGTGTGTGCTAACACACACAAAATTTACAAATATACATATATTTCTAAATAATTATCCATTGCCAATTCAGAAAAAGGTTAAATATATCACATTTATTAATTTAAAAGATTTTTCTTTCAGATTGAATAATTGTAAAACATTTAATCCCTTATTTCTTAAATTTATAAATTTCAGAATAAAACATAAGATAACATTTTAACAATGTTAAAACATTCAAGTTCAAAAGAACCTATACAAATAGTAAAGTAGTCATATTATCGTTATACCCTTAATAATTTCTTGTTTTTAAACCAGAAAATGCTGTAAGGCAAACCAATGATTGTGCTTTCCTGGTCTTCATTATTTACATCATTACATCTATAAATTATTTTTTTTTTAATTTCTTTTAAAAATTTATTTAAGTCATACTAAAAAAACAGAAATCTCTTAAAATAATAATTAGATAAATTACACACACAAATATACTTATAAATTGGAATATTTTAATTCATAACAAATTTTACCTGTACTACAAAGGGCAACCCTGCACTTCTCCTAGTGCTGCACAAGGGTATAGTTCCATTTAATCCTTTGATGGATAAAAACACATCATTGAGCCATATTTTAGGCAATTTCCGAAGCTCAGACATAGATGACCTATATAAAATAAAGAGTTGTTAAATTTATAATCCAAATATTCAAAAACATATTAACAAATCTGCTGCAGACATCCCTTATTTGTAATAAATACAATAAATGAAAGAATATGTGGTTTTTAAAAATAAAAACCACTATTTTTTATTAATGGTAGTGGTAGTGATTTAAGGAAAGATTAACTGCCGTCAGTCATTATGTTAGAACTTTCATCTTGAAAACTCTGTAAAAAAATTATTTCTCTCTTTATTCAAAAGAAAAGTCAATAGTTTGATTCTAAAACTAAAAGGAAGCACATTTTAGATATAAACCTCTACAATAGCCAGCATTCTTGACAATTGTATTTAAATGACAATATATTTTGCAATAGTACACTTACAATTGTACACTTTGCATAGATTAACATGTTAACCCTTTTAATTATTTTTTATCTTTATCTTTTTTTCCTCTTTATTTATTTTTTTTGCAGTTATTTTCATTCATTCTTTCATGTTAAAAATATTAGTGTATAAAAAAAAATCTCATAAAATAACAGAAAATGAAGGGAGAAATACTAAGGTATATGAAAAACAAACTTTTACATGTCATAACTTTTTTATAAAAGTTATGATATATTATAACTTTTTATATAAATACTCTCATAAATGTTACATGACTTTGACACTGAAATCAGTAAAAGTATCCCAATTTTTCTATTATAAAATCTTTTTATAACATATTTAAAGTTGTAAGCAAAATGAGCTCTATTCTATACCACAAATGTCTACAAATGCAAAGCCCCTTATTGCTTCTAGTGAGAGGGTTTGGTTTGTAGCTCTAGTCATTTTGTGCACACTTTGGGCTAATTAGACCGAACCTACAGTTTAATGTGGATTCCGAACCACTCACAAACATCCCTGCCACCACCAGGATTCAAACATAAAGCCTGCGATACCAAAGGCCAGAATGCTAGCCAATTGGCCATCAAGCCCTCCAGTGAGAGGTGACAGTAAATGTTTTTGGACTTTTTTTATCAAGCATCAAAATATTTTAAAGGGTGATAAGTGTTTGATCCACATGCTTTACTATAAATTATTTGGATGTATCGATGTTTATTGATTTCCCTACATATAATTTTATATGCAGTACAATTTAGCTCAGGTCCTTAAAAAGACTCCCTACTAAATATATTTAGCCATGAAATAATAAATAAAATACAAAATAATTAGTATAAAAAAATATATTTTTTCAAAATATAAAATAAAACGTTCAGTAATACTGTAGATATTGTATTTCAGTAATATTCGGTAGATATTATTTGTTAGTACCCAAAACTATATAAAAAAGCAATTTGTTTTTAAAAATGTTACCTCCAAAGCATGTGACAAAACTTTGAAAAGCCAATGTAAGCCTGCTCAAAAGCCCCTTTGTGTATAACTGAGGTCATTTGAAACATGAAATATCCACCAATATCCAGAACCTAAAGAACAAATTATTTTTAAAATATAGCATACAAATAACAACTTCATTCTATTTTTGTTAAAATAAATTTTAAAGATTATATATAGAGAGACATAATTTTTAAAATTTATTATATGTATAAACTTAAAAATGACAACTTAATGACATAAACTTAAACTTAAACTTAATAATCAATTGTGAATACATTATCTTAATGAAACAATATTCATTTGTAAAAGTATGTATAAAAATTAATTAGAATTATCATTCCAGGTAATATGAATATTGAAGATTTCTTGTATTGTAGTAGCATTGTTATCATTTATTTTTTGTTAGTACCTATTAGTGTTTCATAAATAGATATAAAAATCAAAAGAATAAATTGTGCAACAAATTTTTACCAAACTGAGATACAAATAAACAAGATTGAAATTACTTTATCAGCTTACTTTGTGTAATATTATAATATTTAAACTAAAATTTTTATTTAATAAAAATATGACAATGATTCTTATTTACTAAAATATCAAACAAGTAAATTTCATTATTGTTGTTGTTGATCGCAGCGATTATATTTTTAAGAATACAACAATGACTATTTGTCTAATAATTTGACCTGTAGGTGAATTAATTACTGCTTGATAATAAAAAGTATAAAATAAAGCAATGAAAATATATGCTAGGCAATAGATATTTGATAGATAATATATAAATATATAAAAATATTTTTTTGAACTAATGAAAATATAAAATGTTTTTGAATGAAAATGCAACCTTTGCATCCTGAATATTAATTATAACAACATTTTAATGTTGATCATTTATTAAGATCAGTAAAAAATGATAATCAAGTTATTAATATCAATGATTTATCAAGCTAAAGTTAGATGAAACTTACCAGACTAACATCAATAATTCCAGATTCAACTTGGTTAGCAACACTCTTAATGGGAATTCTTTCAGAAATTTCTCCAAAGAGCAAAGAAACTTCTTTATGTGCTCTCCAACAGCACAAAAGTAATATTTGCGATGTTACAGCATGTGTCTTGACCATGTCAAGAACAACTTTATCAGATTCAGGAAGAATATTGTCAGTTCTCACGACAGCAGACTGAAAGCGTTTCCCAATAGCTCTTCTAACAGTAGCCTGGAGTTGCATAACACTCTCTACAAATACATACAATATATATAAATCCCAGAATTTGTCATCAAAATTAAAGTAGGAATTTAACTTTAAAACAGAATACTAAAATATATAATAAAAAAAGTCATAATATTCAATAGTTTTTATATTGAAAAACTGTTATATAAAGTATTACATGGAAAACTAATACATATTCCCTCTTAAGATATAAAAAGGGTGATGTGAAAATGTGGAGAAGAATTTATCATGTGTTTTATGCAGAAAAAAAAATCTATATTTCTTTCCAATTTTTCCCCCATAAAACTGTTTATCAACACCAAACAAAGCATTCAATGTAAAATGATAAAATTTTTTCTGGTTATAAGGTCGTGACCTTCGATTGTATGCATTATAAGCAAAATTCATATTTCTCAGAAAATTGATCATGACAATATATGTACCAGTTACAAAATATTCATGTTACTATGAGTTACAAAATATTCATCTAATTGCACTAAATTTAAAGGTTGCTTCACATGTAATGTTAGTAAAGTTGAATGTCAACAACATACAGTGTTTGTTCTCAAAAGGCCATTCTCCTATAATGCACCCTTCATTGATCATGACATATCTAACTTCAGGTATTTAACATGAACTAGAGTTTACAACATAATATGGCATTAGTGTTAAATAGATATTTACATTAATATTGCATAAATAAACTTATTCACAAGACTGAATTATATTCTCATTTTGTTATGCCCATTTAAATTCATAAATATGTTTTCCCAAATTTAACAAACAAAGGCTTATGTCTTTTAGTGGGAAATTAAATATATGCCTCACAAAAATTATTTAGAAAACAGATATAAAAAAATTTTTTTAGGCATGAAGCAGAAAAACTTTTAAAAGTCTTTCACGAAAGATGCAACATAAAATTCTTACGAAAGTTGCAACATAAAATTTTAATGTGCCTTTTTAACAATAATATTGATGAATTTTATTAGCCAAAATATATACTAACTAGAATCGGTATCTTTTGGTAAATAACCTTCAGGAGATGAATTGCAAACAACAGGTTCAACAACATTTACTACTTTAATACTCAATGATATGATGAGTTCCATCAAAACAGCCCACTGGTCAAGGGAAAATTTGTTTTCTAAATGTCTGGAAAAAAATATTTATAAATATCTATTTATTGCATTTCAATATATTATTTTAACAAATCCATTATTAAAAAATGTTATAGCATAAATTAATGTATAGGGCGTTTTATAAATATTTTAACAAAAATAAATTTTCAGAAATAAAATCAAACCAAATTTCTACTTTAAGTCAATTTTAAGTAAGATAAATTATTAAATCTAATTTGTTTTGAAGTTAAAAAATAAGTAAAAATGTCATTTTTCAATGTTTTAAAATCATTTTTAAAATTATTAGAATTATTTATAAATATTTTTCTTCATATTAATGATATCAAACTAGGTCGAATTAACAAAATTATTTTACCAACTGATCTTCATAATTATTTTATCTCTATTCAAGAAATGCATTAATCATTTAACAAACTATGCAGTTTTTGCTTGCATATTCAAGATTTTACTAATTATAATTTTGGTCACTTGTTTAACAATTAAACATACATTTAATATATATACATATCATTAACCTTTAATTCAATAAAAATCGAAAATATCTTGATATTAATTAAAAATCAATGCAAAAATGCAAATATTTGAGAATCTTTAATAACTTTTCTAAAAATACTTTTAGCTATTTATAAGTGTCATTGCTTAATAATAAAACATGCATTATACAAATAGTGTTTTGCAGGCAGAAAATCATTTTGCAAATATTAAAAGCATCTCTAGCATTCCATTTTTTAAAAAAGTAAATAAAGTAGGTCTTCATTATAAAAGTTTTTTATACAGCATTTGAACATTATTAGCTCTCTGTATGAATGTAGTTGATATGAAGAAAGGAAACACAAAAATGACTGAACAAATTAAAATGACATAACATGCAATTAGAGTATTTTTAGAGCAATAATTGGCAACATGTGGTGCATTCTGATTTAAAAAAAAAAAAATTAATTAGATTTGATTTTTGAATCTTCACTTGTATTGAATGGTAGCATTAGAAATGAATGCTTAGCAGATAAGAAGCAAGTAACTAATACATATCATCGTGATTTATCTATTTGTAATTTAGTTAAAACTGTATCCTTTATTTTCAAATTACCCTATTTATAAGTTTGAATTATTACTGTTAAAAATTAAATTGCATTAAAACTTAATTGAAGTAATAAATATTTTCTAATTCTTCTGACATGCATGATATAACAATATGTTATTGCAATAATTTTTACACCATTCAATTTTCTAATGTAAACACTTACTTGAAATTTGACTGTGAAAGTATGCTTCTTATGCAGGCCAAAACACCATACAAAGGAGCAGATGCTGCAGCATTCAAAAGACTTTTTTGTGCTACTTCCAATTGTTTTTCTAATTCACCAGCCAAAAACAAAAGTGCAATGAAGGATGAAGAATCACACAATTTAGAAAACACTTCTTCGGTACAGCATGGTAACAGATTTAATCCTTCAACCCTTTGCTTTGATAAAAGTTCCAATAACAAAGGTTCAAATGTTTTGCATCTAACCATGAAAGCAAACAAGTAAGATGCTGTAACAGTATCAGGAGGTTTAGTGCTGCAAGCAAGAATTAAAGCTGTTTTTAGCAAATGTTCCAAGAATTGTTCATCCTAAAATTAATTAAAATAGTACATACATTAGAGGCATATTGTGATAAAATACTGAATAAATGCTGCTAACACAATAAAAAAAAGTGTTACAAACAATAAGAACAATGAAATTAAAGATTATTTTGAAACATTGCCAAAAATAATTCTTGCAATAACTTATCTGAAAAGGAAACACATCTTAAATACTCACTCCTGTTTCGAAAATTTCAATATCAGTGGACTGCAAAATTTTCAAACCTATAATTTTGTTATTTTCATAAGTGTCTTGCAGAACACACAATAATGACTGAACTTCAGAAAAATTTTCAACTAAAAAGAAAATAATATAAATGCATAAATACATGTCCTAATTCTGTTAATCAATAGAAAAATATGCCAGAATAAGGCATAACAAATAAATTTAAAGAATTCTATAATAATTTTTCTTTTATTCATTTAAATATTATTTAATTATCAAGAATAACTAGTAACTGCTTATAAATAGAGAACTAAGACTAATTTGGTATAGTTACCAAAAACAGACAAATCTTGAAAGTTTTTATTTTGTTATTTAATAAAACAATTCTCCTAATTTTAATGTTGAATTTTCTTAAAGTTACATTGTAAATAGTCAGCATTAAAAATACTTTATTAAGATTAAAAGTTTGTTTGGTTATTTTAATCCTTTTTATATTGATTTGACCCATTAAAAGAATATATTTTATGGTTTAATTTATTATGGTGAAACTTATAAAACTGATAAAGATTAAACATTATTTTTATACACAGTAATAGATAATATGGACACTAACCAATAGGCAACATTTCTGCAACAGTTGTTTGTAAAAGATACAACAAGTTCAGAGCAGTGACACGACGAGGAAAGTTTGCACCAGGATACAAACAACTGTATAAATATTTTTTGAGCCAAAATAGGAAGTCCTAGTAAAATATATTTAAAAATTATTTAAGTTAATTTAATATACATTAATTGATTTTTCATAGATACTAAAAATATTTAAAATTTATTATGTGCTTAAAATTTATTTAAAGGATATTTTAAAATACAAGGAAAATTTTATCAGATTAGCATTTTTTTAAAAAAGTAATACATGAAAAAAATTTCTTTTAATCTTCTCTTTTTTAATGCCTTGTAACAACAATAAAAACATGAATTAATATTTTAAAAATTAATCTATTTTAATTAAATATGAAAATGCTCCACATCATATGCTTTCTTATTAAATAAATATCAATAAAAACATTTTAAATATCAGATTTTTATCTTAATATAATTAGCAAACAAATAAATTTAGAGAATTCTATAATAATTTTTCTTTTATTTGTTTAAATATTATTTAATTATCAAGAATAACTAGTAACTGATTAAAATATGGAACTAAGACTAATTTGGTATAGTTTCCAAAAACAGACAAATCTTGAAAGTTTTTATTTTATATTTAATAAAGCAATTCTCCTAATTTTAATGTTGAATTTTTTTAAATTATTAAATTTAATTTAATATGCATTAATTGATTTTTCATAGATACTAAAAATATTTAAAAGATATTTTTAAAATACAAGGAAAAATTTTATTCCTCTTCATTTATAAGAGGAAATTAGAAAATGCGAAAATATCAATACATAATAAAAAATTTAAACAAATACAAAACTTCTTATTTTACATTTGTTAAAGCAAAATTAATAGAAATTTTAAATTTGATAATTCCTCCTAATAAAAAAAAAACTTGGAATTAATCAAAAACCTGATAATATCTTTCAACAGATGAATAGCAATCGTGTGAATCTCCTTTATTTTGTTTCTTTTTATCTAAAGAATACTTACTTTCAACCATTCTATTCAATAACTGAAATGGAAAAGAAACAAATTACAAACACTCATATATATATATATATAATAATAGAAAATAAATAGAATTACTATTATTAACTTAAGTTAACTTAAAGTTATTAATAAAAAATTACGTTATTATAAGCTTTTTCCTTATAATAACATTATTATTTAATTAATTCATACTTAATCTTTATTACAAAATCTGCTATTTATTGAACAATTTTTAAAGATAAAAAAATTTTCCCACAGAACAAAAAAAAAATACTGTTATAAAATATATTTATATTTCTAAAATAAAAAGAAAACCTAACAAAAAAAATATTATTATAATTAGATAAAAAAAGAAAAAAATAGAAATTTCATTTTAAAAAACATTTTCTTCCCTGACCTTATTAATATAAGACACAAGTTGTTGTCTAAAGGCTGGTGCTTGACAATTAATGTTATAAGGCAGTATATCTTGAATCAGCTGAAAAATATTTTGACTAATAATTTCAGTTGTCTTGGGATTCTCACAAATCAAAGAAAAGCTGAAAGTCGAACCTAGAACAAAATAGACAATTTTTTACATGATACACAAAAAAACTCATGCTATTCATCCACTCATTAAAAGAATATCTAAATTCTTACACTATCCTCAGCATGGCAGAGTGCTTTTGGTCAAACTTTCACATGATATAAAAGCAAAAACACTTTCTTCCCGCTTTTGCCTTTGCTGAAACTTTACACATGTTATCAAGGCACTGAAACAATTTCCTATTATAAAAAAAAAGGAAAAATACATTGAAAAAATCAACTAAACCACAACTTTTGATTAATAATCTATATATTTAATTAACAATTTAAAAACAGTTTTTTTTAGAAGTTATCTGTATTTTAATTATATAATTGAATAATAATCTGTATAAACTCACTTAAGACGAAATGTGAGTATAAAAGTCAATAATTATAAAAGACTGAAAAAAAATTACTGATGTATTTTGAAGATCTCTTAACCATTTAAAATTCTTTAACAAAAATAAATATATCATTACTTTATTTGGGTTACATAAAAAAATACAGCATTCAAATTTACAAAAATTACATTATATTTACTATCTTTAACACACCACATAATACAACAAATGATTCACTTTTTTTTTTTCTTTTATTGTTTTTAAATAATATACATTAATGTTTCTCGAAAAAATAAATGAGTTTTTTTTAATTAATTAAGATTAAAGTACCGCTCTTCACATCATATTTAATGGAAATAATGTAAATTAGCTTTTCCTTAAACTAAGATAACGATAAGGTAGCAAATAATCCAATTTAGAATATTGTAAAAGTTTATTTTATGTGTTTAAAATTTTTCTTTTCGATATAATAATAAAAAAATTTTTACTTCAAAGCAAATTTTAGCTGATAAGTAATTAAAAATTAATTTCATGATTTTAACTGAATGAATCAGTATGAATATTTAAAATAAAAAGGAAAAAAATCATGCATTATATCAATTATAATTGTATTACCTCTTATACTTTTAGTTAAACCATTTGTATAAATGTCAATTAACCCAGAGAAAATATAAAAATCAAAGAATTATATTTTATTCATTAATAATGATAAATACTTTATACATATATTTTTATTTGCTAATAAATAAAAAGCAAATAAAAATAAAAATATGAAACATTTTAATTTACATACTCTGATTATTCTTCCACAAAGAGTTGAATTCAGATAATAGGAAATTTATGCTATGAGGTCTTATTCTGAAAAGTTTAGGTAACAAATGCTACAAAAGAAAGGATTTATAGTGAAATAAATAAAAGTGTTAACATATTTAAATGAAGATTATTTTTATCAAATTTCTAGGTAAGAAAAGGCATTCAATAAATGAAAATGTCTAATAAAATATCTAAAATTTAAAGTTAGTAAATAATAATAAAAAAAATAAATAAATAAAAAGTTTATCTTACAAACTAACTGATTATAATGAGGAAAAAATATTCTGATTACATGAATTTTCAATTACTATATATTATTTATATAGGAACTTATATTCTGAAATAGAAAAATATTCTTGCAGGATATTCAAAAACTTGAAATTTTTGTAAAGATTTCTAATTAGAACAATGTAAAAAAATTGAAATGCATTATTTTAAGATAACAAAATTTGCTGATTAAAATTAGGTAACAACAAGGAAAAAATCATTTAAATAATTTAAATCATAAAAATATAAAATATATACATTTTTAACTTTTATTAATTCATATACTGAAGGCTTTAAAAATTACATGAAGCACTATATGTCAAAGATTGATTTATATATTTTAGAAATACATCAATTTTTTCTACATAATAATAATATAAAAGCATATTTTAATTAACCTCATTTAGAGCTGTCAACAGTTCTTTGGATTCAGAATTTAAAGACATCAAAAGTGGCCTCAACCAAACAGTTATAAATTCAGAATCACACATATCATCCAGAGATTTCTTGAATAAAGTTTCTAACAATTCAGAAATCTGTAAAGAGAAAAAAATGATCAAAATTACAAAAAATAATATTAAAAAGTATTAAAAAATGAAATTTTTATTAAATAAATATTTAAGAAAATTTAAAAAATTGCAAAGTAATGCATGCATTTCAAAATAATCAAAGTTTTTAGAATTAACAAAAATAAAGTGGATGTTTTTTTAAAGCACAAATTTTTTCCCAAATTAACTTTATAAATATTCATTTGACTTACAACATATTATTTTTTATATACTTACATGAGAATATAGATTGATATCTTTTAATGCTTCATATAAGATTCCAGGTAAGCCTGGATACCATTCCAGAAAACCATTATTACCAACAATTTCAGCAAGGCAACTCAGCAGGCCATATTTCCCTTGAGAATGCTGAGGTAATTTATTCAGAAGGAAGGCCGTTGTTTCCCTCAATAATGGACTTTCAAAGATATCTTAAATGTTAAAATTAAAAACTGTAAATAGCTATTTTTTATTCAATTATAGAGTAATATTATAGACATCATTTAATTTATCTTAAATTTGCTTTTCAAAAAAAAAAAAAAAAATTTTGTGATTTTCAAGAATGATTAATTTTAATTTAATAATGTTTTTAGAAACATTTCCCAATACATAACTAGTTTAAATTGCAATATTTTTTCCTTCCAATTTTTCACTACTGAACTCATACATAAAATTTTCTTAAAATTGCATTTTTAAGAAATTTTCTAAAGTAATTTTATGCATTATATATGTGCTCTAATTGAACAATTTATAATAATAAAAAGACAGACTAAAATTGTAACAGTTAAGATACAATAAATGAATGGTGTCTTCTGAAAATAGTTTCAAGAACAGAAATTGATATTTTTTTTAAATTTGATATATTCAGATAATTTAATAATACGAATAAAAAAAAAATTAAATTGAAAATCACAGATTAAAAATAAAATTACTAAGAAATGGCACATTTTTTAAAATTTAATTATTGCTAATACAGATAATTTTTAATTATAATTTTTTGTTGTTTAATAATCAATAGAAATATTACTCTTAGTAAAATAATAAGTATTTGTAAACTTTTACCTGTGCTAATAGATAAGACATGCAGATTCAAAATATTTTTAAATAATTCTTTAGTCAAATGGCGTAATGTCTAAAATAAATTAATGTAACTTCATTAAAATATTCAGAATGAAGAACATTCTTAGAAATTACAATAAAAGATGAAAATCAAACTATTATATAACTTGCCTTATAATGTTGTGATCAATACTCATAAAAGTCATACCATAACAATAATTTAATTCTAAAAATATTTCATTTAAAAAAAAAAGCACAATCAAAATTTATGCACATTTATACATAAAAATCACATTACAATATGTAACAATGAATTAAATTGATAAATATAATTATTGTTCAATGTTTTCAAGAAAAACTATAACAATAATTTAAAAATAAAAATATTGAATTTTTCTTACATCAACATAATGTTCTCTGTAACAGAAGACAAATTTAAAAAGTTTATCTATAATTTCTCCATTTGCTTGAAATAATTTTCTCACATTATTAAGAGATTTCACATCTTCACTACTTAAAATTTTGCTGAAATGTAAAGGAAAGAAAAAATCATTTTATACATTGTTTTGATCCATAGCTGCACATATAAAAATTAAAAATTTACTTACAGAATAAAATTAGAATATCAAAAAAATAATAAAAATACATTAATTTTATAAAAAATATTAGTTCAATTCATTTTAAAGTACTCGATTCTTAGGAATGATTAACAAAAAAAAAAATATTCAAGTCTCAATTAAAAACAATTGAAAATTAATGTTAAAAACATTAAAATTAATATTTAAAACAGAGAATATTACAATTTTCTGAATGACCGTTCATTAAAAAAATTTACTAATTCATGAAATAAATGGTTAATAATGCAGAGATTTATATTCGAAGGAAAGATGCAAAGACACATTTTTTACTCTTATCTATTTCAATCAAGTTCATTCAAAATGAGATATCAATTGGAATTCATACCAAAAAATAATAACCTCATGATTTGAATTAGAAAATACTAATTTATATAATAAATTTATTAAATTGCCATTCCTTACTTTTTTTTTTTTTTTTTTTTTCTAAAATTTCAGAATAGAATTAACAGTGTTATAATTTATTTTTTAAAAAGTGACATTTTAACACAGTAAAAGTTACCTGCAGAGAAAATTTTGTTTAAAATCCACATGATTGAATTTTTTTCATATTATATCAAGAGTTTAAATTTTAAATAAAAAATTAAATCATTAAGTAATAAGGATATGAGGAATTTTGGTAACTCATTTTGGAATCCTATTAATCAATTATTTAATTGGATGTTGATAAATGAAAATATTTAAATTTATAAAAAAGAAATAACTACCTCATAGCATTGGTCCACTGGATTAGATCCCTGGTGCTTAGTAATAAGAGATCTGAATCATCAACACTAAAATTAAATATTTTTAATGAAGTAAAATAAAACAGTAATTAAAAGTTCCTGTAATTCAATTGAAATTGTTCTTTACTTTAGAATATTACTTTTTAGAAATTTGAAGTATCTTGTGTACAATAATTTCTGCAACTAAATTATTATTAAGTGTTGAAACAAAATCTTCGGTATGGAACACAGCCATTATGCCACTAAGAATGCAAAGTTGAGAAGTGGGTGGGAACTTTTTATTATAAATGAGGCATTTTCATCTTGATTAAAAATATTAGCCTGAAAATAAAATAAATATATTGATTTTTAAAGTGAGTTTAATACTCTTAAAAGCATATATTATATTTAGCTATATTAATGAATCTAGCAAATCAGAACACTATTTGATATATTTTAAAAAAAAAGTAACATCATATAGATGTAAAGAAAATTACTAAATTCATCATTATTTACAAAAAGTCATAATGGTTGTCTTCATTAAAAATAACCCTTTTTTTTATCAGGATTAAAATATAGTTCACAAATGCATGAGTGATTGGCAAAGGATTGCAAGACATATCATAGTAGGATAGCTATTACCAGGCATTTCAAACTGCATTTTTCTTAATATTTGGAATTTATTTTGAACTATTGGTCAGAAAACATGCTTTACAATTATGTATTTTTGATCAAATTAATTATTTGACTTGGTCACACATGTTTATCAAACAGAACCGCAACCCACTGAATTTCTGTCTTTTGAGAATAAGCAGATGCCAAATAAAAGAAGAATTTGACACAAAGTGGTTTCAAGTAATTTGTTTCATTATTTGAGGACTTGAAAATGGTTAATTTAAAGGTATATTTTGATACTACATAGCAAATGAAACAGAATGATCTTATATCAGACACACATATTCTCAAACTATCCATGTTGTCATGTGTGCTCATTCATCATTAATTTTCTTAACAGTTTTCCTCAGACCTGATTACAGCTATACCAGGATAGCTTTTACAGAGATTAAATTTTGTTTAATTAGCTCTTTTCTTTTGTACCTCTTTCGAGTTATCCTATATTTTTATATACCTTTCTTTTTCCTCAGTGAATACCAGTATGTTTACTATTCCTTTTTTTTTTACATGCTTCATATTTCACTGAATTTGCTTTTTTGTCCAACATCGGGTACAAAATATCTTGTACTTGTTACAGATCTATTTATATAGGTACTGAATTTCCAAAATTTAAATAAGTAATTCAACAAATAATTTACTGCAAGAAAATATTCAAGATACTATTTCACAAAAATATCAAGGAGTTTTTTTATAGTTAACAATTTTGAAGTCATTTTACAAAATGACTTTTTTAAAAATTGTTAACTATAAGCAATAAACTTTATTTTTTAATGTATATGTTATGTTTTATTTAATGTTATGTTATAAAATGTATATGCTATGTTTCATTAAATTCCCTCATATTAGGCTTCCAACACTTGTGAATGAGCCTTCTGTATTGTGGCAGATTTTCTACATCATTGTTTACGATAAAATAATAATATTGAATCTAGTAATTAGTTAGCATAGTGTAATGTGGAATTTCAAAATATCAATGTTTGTTTAATATTAAAAATTTCTTTATTGGTTTAATTTATTGAAGATTTATTCAATGTAGATTATTTTAAATCTTAACTGATTTGAAGCTTCGATATTCTATTATGTAGCATAAAATGCTAAATAAAACTAATAATTTATTAGAGCAAAAACCGTTATTGTTTTCTTAAAGAAATTCATATTTCAAATAAAGAAAAATTTTCTAAAATGGTTTTTGATTTTTCTTTTTTGAAAGTGTAAAATTTAAGTATAACTTACCCAAAAGTTACTGGATCAGTAATATAATGATAATAACAAAAGGCAATGCCAGCATTTAAACGTGACAATTCAAAGAAGTATCACCTATAAAAATAATTCAGTAACATATGAAATGAGTATTATATTCAACCTTAATATCAAATTATAAACCTTTGAATTTAAAAAAAAAAATTTTTAATGATCGGCATCATTCATACTGACATTTGGACATTGTTAATAAATATCTATTGCAACAACAAAAATCTATAATCATACATTTACATACTTTTTTCAACAGAATTATTTTAAAAATACATAGTGCATATTTTTAGATCTTTTTTACTTTGCATGATTAAAATATGACTCAAAATAAATAACCCATATAATTAACTACAATAATTAATTTCTTTAATTAACCTGTTAACTTTTACAGAATCTTCACTGCTCATGCCTTTTAATTTTTTAATAAAATTGTAATTCGTTTAAAATATAAGGCCATTTAATTTAAATTTTCAAACGATCTTAAATGGGTACATAAAATTTTACCTTTAAATAATTAGACCTTTTCAATGAAAATAATTTTTTCCATTAATTTCCATGAATTTCCATTAAATAATAATTTATTTAATAAAACAAATATTTTAATAAAGCATAAATATTAAAAATTTTATTTCAATTATATTTTTGTTCGAAATTTTCAGGAGAATTTAAACAACAAATTCCTTATAACTTCAATTAATTTGTACTGAGTTGTTATATAACAATTTTAAAGCAATTCCATTCAAAAATAACCTAAAAATACAATTATTTATTGATGCATCAATTTAGATGTATAATCACATAATTAGATGATTTGATACAGATTAATTGTAGAATATAATAATTTTAAATCAAAATTAAATAATTGATTTCAATAATATTCAGATGCATTTTTTAACATAAAAATATTTGTATTTATATTTAAAATAAAAGTGATAAAATTATTATAATTATGGCATACATACAGATATGACATTAAAACTTACTGTTTAACAATAAAATTTCTTGTGTTTTGGTAATTACTTGAGAATACTGGAAAATATCATTTGACTGTTAACTAAATGGGTCCCTAATCTGCTCACAGTTTTGAAAAATAAGAATGCAAACATTTAACACAGACTGACAAATTCCAAATAAATCTGCACAGTTTGGTCTGAAATATGTATAGAAATCAAAATTATTACAAGATAAAATATATGTTACTTAATTAATACATTTAATATACAGCAGTTGGAATGTACAGAGTCAATCTCCAGTAGTTTTTAATATTTTTTTAGTATTACATTTTTAGCACATCAATAGAGTACTTTAAAAAAATCATTTCAGTTTTTACAGTTACATAATAGAGAAAAGCTTCATTCAACAGTATTTGACTTCTAAATTAAAAACAATCAAAAACTATTTATGCATTATTGTTACAGAAAACTAAAAAAAAATTAAATTATTTAATTACAGTTAAATATTATCGAAATAGATTAAAGAAATGTTCTTTCCATAATCTTTTGTCATTATACTAGTCCTTCCAGATCCTTCTTATATAGATGATTCTCCTTCCTGATTTCTTATATACATTTATACATTCCCATAACTTTTACAAAAAAAAAAAGTCTGACATACTACATATCATAGCCTTTTAGTATATTGATCTTTTACATTGTCTCCCAAAATGAATACTGTTATAAGGATTGATGTGTAGCAAAATAAAACTCAAATATCTAATTAAAAAAATTATGTATGCTTAATAGAATATAATCTGAAAGAAACTTTTTCCTCCATTAAGAGGTAAAAACTTATAAAACAAATTTATTATAACTATCCACAAAAAATGCCATTACGAATTACTTTTTAGTTTAAATTATATAAAAAAAAATTAAAATTATCTTTTTTAAACACTTCCTTTTTCTTTTTTAATAACTCACTTTTTCAATTCTTGATTAATATATTCTAAACTTCTAGCAAGATGCTTCCAAACTGAAAAATAATGAATAATAAAAAGAACCTAACTAAATTTAAAATGATGAATTTGTTCATAATATAACTGAGTGTTTAAAATACTTATGTATAAAATTTACACAGAATGTTAGAATTGCTTTAATAGAAATTTCAAATTTAAATCATTTGCAATTCCTTCAACAATGCTTTTAAATTAATGAATGACTTCATTTAATTACACATGCATTTAATAAAAAAAAAAAAAAAAATTACTTATATCACTTATAACAAGAAAAAAAAAAAAAAACAATTACTTATATCAAGAAAATTGAAGAACCAAAATAAAAATACTTCAAATTACAAAGAAATATATACAATTTAATATTATGGTACATGCCTTTAATTACAAAAAAATATATCAGAAACTTTCTCATTATAAATATCAAAACATTAATGTTTAATATTATAACAAAATGTGAAACAAACCCAAGGTAAATTCTTCTTCAATGACAGATGGCCCTGAAAGAAAAAAAAAATCAACATTAATAAAAAACACTTTTGTAATGCATCTAAAACTGAAAACATTATTATTTTAAATAATAAACAGATTTAAGTATATGTATATGTTTCTTTTTTAATTTTAAATATTAAATAATAATTTTAAAAAGTTCAATAATTTTAGAAAAGAACAAAAAAAAAAAAAAAAAAAAGAAAAATGGATTTGCAAATACTTAATTAATACAAAAATTATACAGAAAATAATAAATCGATAAATTAAGTTACAAAATGAAAGAAAATTTATTTTATTCTTTTATTTAAACACACACAATATAATAATTGGGCACATTTGAAATTGTTCCCTTTATAATTAAAAACCAATTAAAAAGAATAATATAAACACACTTTTAACAGATGTTATGAAATTAAAAATTATTTTTTAAATCAATTTTATGTGCTACATATAAAAAAAAATAATCTGTTAAAAATTTAGATGGTAAAGCTAGAAAAAGGAATCAAAATACATTGGTCAAAGTTTAAAATCATTGTTTAAGTTATTTCACATTTTTGGATGCAATATTAAATTCTATTGCAATTGGTAGTAAGACAAACTAAACAGGAAAGTTTTGATATTATATTTTTTCACAATTCTATGAAATAATCTCAATAAAACTAACTAAATGAACAACTTATTAAAATAAATACATATTTTGATTATATATAATTTACTAGATGTACAAGCTAAAGAGACAATACACATAGCTAAGAAATTATTTATCACATATGTTGTGTAAAAATTATGTATTGATTCAACTTTAATGCACAATGAAAACTAAAAGAAAAAGTTAGTACCAAAATTGTGTTGCATTAATAATAGGAACATAAAATTTTATTTGTATAATTCAAATCTTCATTAGATTTTACATAAGTTAATAGAGTTAAAAATAAATTTTTCCTTTATGAATGTATATAACATTCATGATTAAAATTTTTTAATTGTTTCTGCCTTTTAACTGCCTTTGCCTTAAATTAGCTAAAAAACTTTCTTGCCTTATAAATTTATGCATTTTAATATAAATGGACATATCTTGGTTACCAATAGCAGAGTTTTATGTTCTTTTGAATAAAAGAAGATAGAGTGAAGATGACAAAAAGTGGAAGAGTTAGCTGTAACAGAAGAATTTTATTTATAAAAGTTTCTATTTTACAATTAATTTGTAATGAAAATTTTTGAATTTAATCCAAAAATTTCATAAAACATTTGAAAATCTGGCATTATAAAAGCTACTAATGTTTCTCTGAACACTGAAAGATGACCATCTAGATCACAATATATAAGGCTTTGTTATTATTTTTTTTCCTTGTAATAATACAATAAAAGATTACATCTTTTTTAATGTCTGTTATAATTTATACAAGTTGAAGAAAAGAATCATAATTGAAAATGCAAATAGATCTAAAAATTTGGAGAATGCTTAGAAAACAATGGATAATTCTTTGGATATTTTGTGCTAAGCCAATAGTACTCATGTTGAATGTTTCTGACTTTAGTTAACTAACAGATGGACTGAAAAGTTCGTAGGCTGGCACATAGATGGAGCTACTAGTAATAAATCCATATGATTTTTAGTTAGCCCTAACCACGACGTGTAAAAGACAAAAGACACGTGTATAAATTTGACAGCTGTTGCACTATTAGTATGTGAGTTATAGCATTTTTAGTGTTCATCACGTGCTGTCCACTCGGCTGACTGTCGATTGGACTCCGGTGTGAAATGATGGAGCCATGTTTCATCCATTGTCATCGACGCAAAATTCGGGTTTATTACGATTGAACAGCTCCAAACACTGCTTAGAATCATCAATTCGTTGTTGTTTTTGGTCGATTGAGCTCTGCGCTGCACCCAGTTTGAACAAAGCTTTTTTGCATATCCAAATATTCATTCACGGTATGTCCAACACGTTCCTTTGATATCTTTAGGGTCTCAGCTATCTCAATCAACTTCACTTTACGGTTATCAGAAATTAATTTGTTAACTTTTCTGATGTTTTCGTCGGTAGCAGCCTCTTTGGGGCGTCCACTGCGTGCATAGTCCTCGGTGCTCATTTTGCCTCGTTTAAATTTAGCAAACCACTACTCTACGGTTGATTTTCCTGGTGCAAAGTCCGAATAAAGTTTATCAAGCCAAGCCTTGGCTTCAATGGTATTTTTTTCAAAAAGCTATGTTTTTATTCCTTTTTATCCATTTTTCAAACTAACAAAAGTTGTGTCACTAAAAATGCTATAACTCCCATACTAATAGTGCAACAGCTGTCAAATTTATACATGTGTCTTTTGAAGGTTAGGGCTAACTAAAAATCCCATGGATTTAATACTAGTAGCGCATCTATGTGTCAGCCTACGAACATGTCAGCCCAAACTGTTATTTATGAATGCAATTTAATTCATATACTATATCACTGAATCTTGATTAAGCATTCCATCATGAACATAAATATTTGCAAATAAATATGTATTGCTACTATTTGAACAAATAATAAAATGCTGATTTATTATTTCTTTAAGGTTTTATGAGTGTCAAAGTTGCAAAGATAATTCTCATATACACTGCATTGAGCTACAGTTTTATGCTTAGAATAAAAAAATTTCATGCATAAAATTAAAATACTTTGAAGAAATAAAATTTTTTTATTTAATAATATATTCAAATTATCTTACCTGGTGGAAAGTAATCTAATAAGCTTAACAATGCAATCACATAATTTTCTATATTTTCAATTATTAAGGTTTCAAATGAAGCACTGATAATTGATTTCAATGAAATCTGTAATGACTTTTTAATTATTTCTTCCTGCGTTAAAGCTAAATCCTTCAGAATTCTAGAATAAAAAAAATTATAAAATTAATTTTACAAACTAAAATACATAAAATGAGTTAATGATTAAGATTTAAATATTTCTGAATTTATCATACTTACGTCCTTAAAGTCTTTTTATGGTAACTCTTCAGTGGTGATTGATAAAACATAAAGCATAGAAACTCATAATCTATAGGTATTAAAATATTCACTGATTTTGTTTCAGAACCAGAAATAATATCTTGAATCTATGAAACAAAATATGTTATGAAAAACAACTTTAATAGTGAAATTTTAAAAGTGTTTACTTAAAATAATCTAACATAATATCTACAATATAAAAATTGATATTTATAAATTAATGAAACTATTCAAAACTGTTAAATAAGCAAGGTTGAAAATGTCATTGAGTGACTGCTTCACTATGAAATTTTCCCTCGAAGGAGCCTCTCCTCCACGTTAATGACTATAAACTAAAACTGAACCAAATACTAAATTCCAATAATAATAATTAAAAAAAAAAATAGGATGATATTCATACAGTTTAAATTGGGTGCCTAATTACATACCAATAAAAAACCTAAAAACTCATTCAGCTTTTAAAAACTTACTATCACTAAATATTTTATATATTTAAGAGTATATATTTGGCAAGAAAAAAAAATCGATGAAATTCTTTAAGAGAATTTCATCGGTTTCTTTTTTTTCTTTTCGCCTTCTTTTTTTTTTTTTTTTTTTAAGGATTTGCATTGAAAGTTCAATCTGAATCATTCTGTGTATTAAGCATTACCTGAGCTAAGTATTAAAGCCTATTTTCTTTGAAATCTCCCTCTACCAATTCAAACTGTACTCTATAAAAAAAAAAATCTATAATCAAACAATGCAACCTTTAGAAAGTTTTTTCATTATAATGTGTTTTTTATTTTCACCTGTTGTAGGCAATATAAAGCAGGGCAACTGAACAACAAAATTAAAATACACATACTGATTTCAAAAGTCGAATCTGATCCACAGCATTTGCAGAAGAATTTATATCTTCATAAAAATGACACAAAGGAGACTCAATATTCACTGAAATGACAAAATATCATATATTATTTTTAAAAATGGTAATATATATAAAAGCATATAAAAAATATCATTACTTAGGTATTTTTAAAACATTTCCAGAATGAATGTTAACAGGTTTCCAGAAAAGCAAAAGCATAATAAATAAAAATTATCAAAATTTTCTTGCTTATAATCAATGGTTATTCGCTATAAATCTTGCATTTTGGAGAGTGAATTATAGGTCATGCATACAATACACTGATGCGAGTCGTCATTTTATTTATTTTTTTTTTTTTTTTCACAATTCAATAAAACTCAACACCAAAGGAGCTGATCTTTCACAAAATTAGAAAAAGCAGTACATCATACATCAATGTGCAATAGTAGATTAAAAAAATGCATAAAATGAAGTTATAGATATTTAAATAAGGTTCACAAAAGGCCAAAGTAATAATTAACTGTGATGCTGATATCTTTTATCTATAGTAAATATGATAATAACAAGCTATTCGAAAATGCCATGTCTTTTTGTTTTCACTATAATTCTTAAATTCATATATTTTTTCTGGTTTCCCCATCTTAATTTTACAATAATTTTAGTATAATTCAGGTTATTCATTAATTTTTTCTAAATTTTAATATGATTTAAGTATTAAATTTATGTTAACTTTTTTTGATATGGTTGTAAAAAGCAAAACTTGATAATCATATGGTATCAACAACAGGTGTGAATCACCCACTAATCATACATTGTTGTGAATTAAACTTAATTTTTTCATGCCAAAAAAATTAATAGTTGTGTAGAGATATATACAGAGTTGTATAGCCCCCAATTACAATTGGAGACTATATAACTATGTGTATTATAGGTAAGAAACCACTGAATTTATTTGTGTAAATATGTTTTTCTTTCTTTTTATATCGAGCAGGATTTATATAAATGCAATTTATAACTGCTGTAAACAAGGCCATCTTAACACAATGCTATAGAAAAAGGGATTCTATAAAAGAGCCTTATGGAATTCACTAACATGTATAAAGACTGAGGGAAAAAAAAAAAAAAAAACATGAAACATATTGCTAATCAACAATAACCAATATTTTGATGAAAATTAATATATTTATCTTTAAAGGCATAAATAACTACCTAACTTTTTCCTGGTATCTCAGTTTTACAGCCCTTTGAATTTTTATCATCCTATAATATTTATTGTTCCCAGTAACTCAGAACAAATTGTTATTATTGATAAAAAAAAAAAAATTCTCAGTGACTAATACTGAAATTTTTTTTTAAATTTTCATTTTTAAAATTTTCATACAATATAATAAGAGTTTAGGGGGAAAATAAAAACATTTTGTATATTTATTAAAGTAATCTTTTAATTATTTTTTTTATGTTGAGTGGGTATATATATATATACACTCAAGAGCCAAAACATTATGACCACCTGTCAATAACGAGTTGACCCACCTTTGGTGCGCAACACAGCTTCAACCCGCCTTGGCATGGATAAATACCACCATTTAATACCAGTTAAATACCACTTCCACCTGATCACATGCCTTCCACGTCATTAAGGCGAGTTCATTGCACAATGTAGGGGTGGTCATAATGTTTTGGCTCTTGAGTGTATTTGGATTTCTCTGTATTTTGAAACAGCTACTGCCCAAATTCTATATTATTTTTTGTATTAGAAAAGTTATAGACTAGTTCATACTTAAAAAAAAAAAAATTATTTTTACAACTTACAATTTTATTAAGAAATTGCCTTTAAATGACAATTGTCAAACATGAATCAACAGTTAAATATAGAACATCCTGAAATATATGGCTTATTGACATGAAATAATTTATATTCATAAATATAAATTTTTGATTTAACTAAAATTCAGTCTTTTAATGAAGAATTAATTTTTCAAATAAAAAATTTTTAATTAAATTAAAACTTTATATAATTAATAGTGACAACTTTGCAAATTTTATATTTTATAAGCCTTTGCTTCTTTGCTCACAATAAGTCTCTTGATTTTAATTTTCTCTTCACTAAATACTGTACACTCATTAATAAATAAGTATGTTTTTCCAGTTATAATCAGTTCTTAAGTTGTGAAGGTCTACAGCACTAAACAAACAAGAAAATGATATGACACAAGTTTTTTTGGCTGGGATTATAAAATGGACCTGAAGTGGATGAATTTAACATTTCCCTCATTTTAATTAACTTCAAATACTATTCTAAAATACCACAGACTATTATAGACACAATAAAAGAAACATAATAAAAGTTAAGATCATGCAAGAGATTTTAAATTAAAACTAGAGCAATTTCTAGATTTTGAATTTTTATTAATCAAAGGGTGATCATAATTTTCTCCCAATGTAGTGACACATATGCTTAATTGTGAAAGATACATGTAAAATCAAAGTTGTTACAGAATGTGGAAATAAATTTATAATTGCCAACAATAGTACACAATGACAGGTGTTTATTTTAATACTCTTATCAGCTTTCCATCATCTCGCTAACTAATATGTTCAATCTATATTGATTTGTGTCAATTTTCAAGCCAGATCGCAAAATGATTATTTAAAATAACCTAACAACAGTTTCAATTTGAAAATTCAAAAAGCACCCATTGGAAGCTGTTGTCAAATTATCAATATTTTAAGTATATACAGTGTAGCCTTTGATGCACAAGATTTTATTTAAGCTTTCTGGCAATTTTTAAAAGTTATCTATAAAATTATTGATTTAATTATGTTAATATAACACATCGTGAGTGAGCTTAAAATTAAAATTCATGTTGACGATGTTCACGCATCAGGATAGTTTGTTAAAAACAGTCAAGAAAAACAACGTTAAATTAAGAAAAATAAAATTCTTACATCTCATTCTAATCAGCATTTCTGCTGTGAAATTAAATGTGATTTTTGAGTTATTTTTTTTGGGTTTAGCCGGCATTTTGAAAAATCTCACGTTTATTGACAAGACCGCCGAAACATAAACACGTGTATTGTATATACAGCTCTATTGATAAGTCCTTATGCAGTACAGTTGAGCTTTGACAATCTTCCAATCAAAACGTTTCTTCTGAAAAACACTGAATCTTTATTGGCGAGGAGTAAGTACAGCCAAGCTTCTTTGGCGATCTAATTATAGTATGAATTTAGAAGGAATTGCATTGGCATTGTGTGATTTTGAAAGAGCAGATATTATTTACTTCCTTAAAAGGTTTTTCCTAGTTAAACTTTTGTCACTGTTAATTTTTTTTTAATTTTTAGCATCTAGCAGAAACACACATTAACAGTAAACTTGACAACGTAAGCAACTCTTGATTCTCATGACGTTAGTGAGTAACATCAATCTGTTATCTTTTCTAAAAAAATGCCACATGTCTTATGCATCGACAAATGAGTCCTGGCCCCACAATTGAAGTGCCCCTAAATTATTTTATTCATTAGTGTTCATATAATACAACATTTTGAAGAGTGGATTTCGTTCTATTGATTTATGTTATTGGCTTTGTTGTCAGTGTTTTTATTGTGTTTTAAGCTGTTAAAATAATGATAGAAAGAAAGAAAATTTGAGCGATTTTATTGTATGAGTTCAAAATGGGACGTAAAGCAGCAGAAATTGTACACAATATTAGCCAAACATTTGGCCAGTCGGCTTTCAGCTCACCATTCTTTCGCAATGGACGATAACCAGTTGAAGATCATTATTGAAGCGAACACATGCAAAACAACTCAAGAGGTTACAGAAGAACTAAAGGTTGACCATTCAATAGTTGCTATTCTACATTTCCACCAAATGGGAAAATAAAAAAAAGTCGACAAATGGGTGCCTTATGAACTGAATGAAAACCAAAAACTTCGTCTATCGACAGGAAATAGACAAAAGCACCAAAAACTGCAATATTTATGCTCAACATTGGTCAATCAAAAAGAATCAATCTTCTGCAAATGGCAAGTCTCACAAATTACTGCGCAGAAATTGAACGAACTGGGATACCAAATTCTACTTGACCCAACTTAATCACCATAACAATCAACTTAATCTCTTGGCCGCTTATAAAGCAGAAGTAAAAACGGAAAACTCCTTACCCTTACGCTTTTAGAAAAAGGAATTTTTAATGGTTGTAAGTCCCACCCGCTATTTTATTATGACATTACCACGAATGTTATTATATGCGTATCTTTTTTTTTTTTTTCTAATACAGCAGGCAAGTAGACCGTGATCTTTTATGCCTTAAGGGCTGCACTGACGTTACTCACTTTGCACTACCCAGGGGGCGTGTAACCTAAAGATAAGCCACGGACGCGGAGTAACAATGCCCCCGCAACTCTCTGCCATTAGGGCCGGAACCTACGGTTTAAAGGGGGGGATTACGAACCACTACAAACACCCATGCAACGCCGGGATTTGAACCCGATACCTTGATTGAAACCGATTGAACCTTGAACCCGATACCGGAATTTGAACCCGATCGAGTGCCAGAGCGCTAGCCACTCGGTCCTCAGGACCCTCGTAGTATCTTCAAGTGACGAAAATTATTTTGAACCAGTTCTTCACAAGAAAATCGGCGTACTTGACTACGATGAATAATTTTAAATGTACATTTTCGAATCTTTTTTATAATAAAACATACTATTGGGTCCAAAAAAGTAAGACCAATTATTTTTTTTTCAAAAATTCTTTATTTATTCTTCCAAATTTATTTTACCGCCTTCAAAGTAATCCCTTCCGGACACAATGCACTTATGCCAAATTTTTATCTAATCCTCAATGCATGCTAAAAAGTCATCAGCAGAGAGGGCCTTCAAAGCGAGCACAGATTCACGTTGAATCTCTTCAATCGATTTAAACCGGTTTCCAAGAAGTGGTTTTTTGAGTTTAGGGAATAGCCAGAAGTCGCCCGGTGGGAACACGGTGGTTGTGGAACGATATGGGTTTCATTTTTGGCGAAAGAGTCACGAAGAATCAATGCAGTGTGAGCTGGCGCATTCAGTGTTTTCGGTACCAATCGAGATTTGACGCATTTGAGGCCCAAAATGGAATTGACCAATCCTTTTAAAATTCCAACAACATCAGGCAAGGTCTTTAATTGTAAATCGATGGTTTGCAAGCACCAAATCTTTAATTTTCTGGACTTCAACTTCGTCGGTCGTGGTTGATAGTCGACCAGAGGGCTCTTCGTCTTCAACGCGTTCTCTGCCTCCTTTGAACTGTTTATACCACTTCTAAACATTTCTTTCCGATCTAGAAATGCTCACCGAATGCCTTCTGCAACATTTTATGCGTTTCCGCAAAAAAAAAATTTAATGCAAGTTCTTTGCTCAATTATTTCAGACATTTCAAAAATCGCCTGAATCAGTTTTTTGCATCTCATAAAACCAAGCGTAACCCAAACACCAATGAATATTTTGACGACAAATTTCACATAGATGTCAAGGACAGTGCCAGCAACCTAAAAAAAAAAAAAAAAAAAAATTGAAAATTGAAGTCCCGGGAATTTTAAATTGGTCTTACTTTTGGACACAGTAAATAAACATCACATAAAGGTTTCAGTTCTGTTAAATATTAAGATGTCATCGATAGATGAAAGAATTTTTTTCCTAGAATACAGTGTTGAAATTTTCAAGGTGTTGCCGAAAACATGAATTAGTCTGTTCTTCGATGATAAATTATTAAAAAGAAACAATTTTAAACTAAACGATCACTTAGTTGATTTTCTGCTATCAAAAAAAAAAAAATTCTGAAGAACGGTTTAGATAAGAAAGCTAAAATACGACGAACAAGAAGTACACACAACACGTACTCTATGAAAATGGATGATTGCCATTAATTAGGAATGAATTTAAATAGGAAATGAATCTACCAATGTATGAAAAAATATCCTTTGAAAAGTTTGCAGAGTAAGTTTTAGTTGAAGAGTTTCTAATATTCAAGTGAATTCTCACTGAAAAGTTGTCATGAGGCATAATATATTGTAAATCTCCAGATAAAATATAATATAGTACAATACGTCTAAAGATCTCTTTATATAAAAGGACTTGATTTGCCAAGATAAGCCATACACAAGTGAATGCCTAAATTAATATTTTTCTAAAACAGTTTTATCCAAAAAAAAATCTAATGATACTTAACTTTTGTATCCCAGTATAGAATAGAAAAAAAGTGTTAGCTACGAACCGTAATTGTTCTCGGGTTTTTACCATCAAGCAGACATTTTTTAATAGATTTTCCTACTGGGCAAGGAAAGTCTGTATGCCAAGAAATGATCCCAAACATTTAATTACCAAATTGCACGATACTATAATGAAATTTAAATTTAAACTATTATTATATTTCATTAGAACGTAAATCATAAAGTTAATTTCGGGTAAAAACGATTACATCCCGAAAAAATATGCCTGTATAAACATAAATCTTATATTTTGCTATTTAGGAAATAGTTGCTTGTTGGAACTGGTAGTGTATCCGTTTTCCACTTTAATATTCTAAATCATATTGTTGCGCAGAATTGAATTGTAAGATTTTACCGAGAAGATAATGATTCACATTAACATTGCGTATTGTAAATGATTCACAATAAAAACAAATATAAATGCAAGATTTTATTTTGACTTTACACCATTAAATGTCACATAAAAACAAAGTTCTACTTAACTAATATGTAGCAATAATTGATATTCACATACAGAGTACATACATATTAGTAGCAGACATTCACATACTATTGGTAGCACATATATTAGTAGTATATACTATTACTATTAATAGCAGACATTCAGATTTTTCAAATCGCAGAATAATATTTCTTAAAGTATTTTACTTTGTTGTCATAACAATCGCTAAAAACATGGATTTAAATAGCATGAAGAACAGAATCTTGTTCTAAAGATATTTCACAGTAAATATAGAAGGCAATAGGATATTTCGGATGATCATCGAATCTTTGGGCAAAGCGCCCGTCAAAAAATAATATACCATACAACAATTCTTCCGAAACATTCAAATAAAATCAGCAAACAATCTGCAACATTCGTGCACACACTGAAGAGAAACCATATTAGTTTTGACCGAATTACAGATTGTTTATAAATGGGGTTAAGAACCCAATTTTTCCGAATGAAATTTTCCAGTATTTAAAGCGTGAGGGTTGAAACAGTAAAACAAATATGCAAACATCCTTGACGGGTTAACCAATAATCGAATGTTTGTTAATTTGCATAATGTAGAGCTTGGAAACAAAAGTAAAAGCGGCCAATCGAAGAGTAGTTTTTTTCTATAATAATATTTATGGGCTGAATGGCCGAGTGGCTAGCGATCTGGCGCTGAGTACCACAGGTTTCGGGTTCGAGTCCCGGCGGTACCATTTATGTTTGTTGTGGTTCGAATCCACTTTGAAACCGTAGGTCCCGGTCCTAATAGGATCGTAGAGTGTTGCGGGGGCATTGTTACTCCGCGTCCGTGGCTTATCTTCAAGTTACAAGCGTCCGCTGGGTAATGCAAAGTGAGTAACGTTAAAATTTTTAGGGGCCTGAATAACCGAGTGGCTAGCGCTCTGGCGCTCGGTACCACAGGTTTCGAGTTCGAGTCTCAGCGGTACCATGGAGGTTTGTAGCGGTTCGGAATCCTCTTTAAGCCATAGGTCCCGGTCTAATAGGATCGTAGAGCGTTGCGGGGGGCATTGTTACTCCGCAACCATGGCTTATCTTCAAGTTACACGCGCTCCTGGGTAATGCAAAGTGAGTAACGCCTGTGCAACGCTTGCCTTAAGGCATCCAAGACCAAGTGTCTAAGCCAGCTGCATTAGAAAAAAAAATAATATTTATTACTGCACTTTCCGATTTGAAATAATTACAAATTATTATTTTTTTTTTTTTGTTCTAATGCAACAATTAGACACTTGGCAAACACTTAGACAGCTGTCTTGGATACATTAAGTCAAGCGCTGCACCGTCGTTACTCACTTAGCACAACCCAGGAGGTGCGTCTAGCTTGAAGATAAGCTACGGACGTGGAGTAACAATACCCCTCGAAACGCTCTACGATCACGTTAGAGCGGGACCTACGGTTTGAAATGGATTCCGACATCGTTGGCACCTATGGGACTCTAACCCGAAGCCTGTGCGCTAGGCACTCGGTCATTCAAGCCCAATTACAAATTATACTCCGCTGAAATAATAAAAATATTACTACGTTTACTAAAAATCAATCTAAATTTAAATACACAAAAGAGAATCATTAGAATTATCATTGGTTTTGAATTCTTATCAAAAACAGGGTGCTTGAAATTGACAGTGAAATAAATTGAAGGGCTGTTTGCTTGTAAATTTTTATTTTTTGTTTCGTAAAATAGTAAATAAGGATTTTAAAACGAAATATTTGTGTATGGAACATGAATCATCTGATATACAACATCACATGGTTCCGCAACTACTTGAAAAGTATACTCCCACGTGTGACATGGGAACAACTTTTGGGCTTATGAATATATCGTGGTTCCCCACGCTTTCGGATTCGACATTGCTTGTCAGGTTTAAACCAAGATTTTGCGATCCAATTCTCTCGCCTTCTTCTCACCTGTAAATAAATCATTTCTGCAGATGAATCTCACAATGCAAAATTTTCGTAACACAGTTCTTGGTATGTGACTAATCGTCAATAACCTGCAGTGCGGGATGGACATCCCATGAGGGATCTACTCATGGATGGAAGGAAATGGGGCAGTTTCTGTTGTGATGGAGCACCCGTAGGTAGAAGTCTGACTTTTGCTCCGTGACGCTCTTACAGTCATAGGAGACCGGGACCTACGGCTTAAAGTGGATTCCGAACCACTACAAACATTGGTAAAGCTAGCTCTAGTACAGCTGTAGAGATTTTTGTTTTATTTTATTTATTTATATTTTGTGGTAAGACTGTACTCTTTCTCTTTTCAAATCTTTCATACTTATAGTCACTTATACTCATTCGTACTTATCAAAAATACACAGTCCAGTCACATTAATGTGACCACCTGTCAAAAGCCAGAATAACCACCTTTGGCAGAGCGGACCGCTGCGAGACCTTCAGGAAGAGAGTCAATTAGGTTTCCGATGCCCTAGGACATCCTTTATATACACTCCACTGCAATGTGCTGCCACCTGCCTTTTGTGATTGGTTATTTCACGTTGACGTCGAAAGTGGGTGGTGGTCACATTGATGTGATTGGATTGTGTATATATTTAGAATCTCGTCTAAACTTTCTAACCATTCTGCCGTGGGTCTGAATGGCCGAGTGGCTAGCGCTCTGGCGCTCGGTACCACAGGTTTCGGGTTCGAGTCCCGGTGGTGCCATGGATGTTTGTAGTGGTTCGAATCCACTTTAAACCGTAGGTCCCGGTCTAACACGATCGTAGAGCGTTGTGGAGAGTGACATATTAAAAATAAGGAAAAACTAACTGTTCATATATATAGTGATTAGGGGATTATAGTCCTTGTTGCTTCACATCCCCATATACCACTTCATTCATCATCATCATCATTCTGCCGTAATTTTTAAAATTGTCATACATTAGACAATTTTTATATGTACAAAAATTTACTGGAAAAACGAAAGGCAAATATTTACATTAAATGAGATTGCTATAATTTATACAAAAATTTCCCTTTTGTAAAAAATTTTTTTGTTGTTATTCTTTCAAAATATTGTTTCGTAATACGTTTGCTTCCCTACAATTTCAGCTAAAACAAAACATTTTAATGGTGACTACTAAAGATGGAAATTAGAAGTGCACTTAAAACTTCCTTTGCAATACTTGTTCTGTACCTGGTGTATAAATAGAAAAGTAGAACGAGGAAAAAGTATGGCCATACGGAAGGACTTTTTAGGGGTAACTGTCCAACATTTGCATGTTTTTTTTTTAATGCAGCTAGCAAACACTTAGACAGCTTGGTTTTGGATGCCTTAAGGCAAGCGCTGCACAGACGTTACTCACTTTCCACTCACAGGGGCGCGTGTAACTTGAAGATAAGCCACGGACGCGGAGTAACAATGCCCCTGCAACGCTCTACTATCCTATTAGACCTGGAACTACGGTTTAAAGTGGATTCCGAACCACTACAAACATCCATGGCACCGCCGGGATTCGAACCCGAAACCTGTGGTACCGAGAGCCAGAGCTCTAGCCACTTGGCCATTCAGGACCCACATTTGCATGTTGAATGGGAGGAAATCGCACCAAGCAATATGATCCATACTATTCGCTTATAAAAACAATGATTATAACGGCAAGCGGATTTGAGCATGTATCTTCCTGCTTGCATTCCCATTACTTTTGCAAATCCATTAATTTTATTTTACATTAGTTACTTTTACTTATTATATATACTATATAGTATATACATAAGTTCATGCCCAAGTGCGTTGGCCCATATTTGATCCTCACTGAAAAATCGCCCATATTCAACGTCACAGCCAGCCATAACTTATACAAGTCCGGTTTGGAGATCTGCTGAAATGTACCACATTAATTATATTAAAACTCTTGAAAATAAAATTTTGCGTATGATAACTAATTCTCCTTGGTACTTTAGAAATGATGACATTCGTCATAGTCTTGCCCTCCCTTCTATTCAAAATTATGTGCTCAAAATTGCGGAAAGTTTTTTATGCAAATCTTGACCATATCTCGGATCTCATTATCTCGGAAGATTACGAATTTCCTCATTCGGAAGAATGAGGAAATTCGTAATCTTCCGAGATACGATTTTTCTCTGCCGGAGAATGCTAAACGTCCTAGGGTGGTCTTATATAACTTGCAATTACCCGAGACGAACTGGCTCCGTTGCCATGAGCACCCTGACCAGTTCCTTTAGTCATCATTTCTAGCAGCTGCAACTCCATCCTGTGGTGTTTTTTATGTTTTGGTTTCTTCTTTTATTTTTAATTATTTACTTTACTTTTACTTTAAATTTCTTTTTTCTTAATATATATTTTTATTATTGAAATTTTCTGATTTACTCGTTGCTCTTTTATTTTATTTTTAATCTGGTGATTTGGGACAGACCTTGGTTATTTACTGCTTTGTTGTTTATTAATGTTTTTTATATCGCCATGTGACTTACTCTCAGCTAGGAGTTTAGGCCCATATAAGGTCATGGAACTCCGTAAACCTCAAACTGACAGCCAGCCATCACAAATCACCAGATCCAATAGGGTCAGTATCGCAATTCTGCTCTGACTAACTTCAGAGACAGTGAAATTTTATCAATTCTCCTTCACAGAAAGAGAGGCTGTTATCCAAAACATTCCGTTGGGTCACAGATCAAGAATTTCAGAGACAGATCTCTTTGCTCAAACATCCAAAAATACAAATGCTAAACCTTCTACTAAAAGAAAATCTGAAATGCCTTTCATTTCTACGTCTTTGCAGGAACGTTCGTAGAGGCAGGGAGGTTTGGTTTGTCTCTATACGGTCATTATTTGCACAATTAGGCTATTTAGACCAGTTAAAAGTTTACAGTTAAAGTGGAACCATCAACAAACACTCATGCCACCGCCAGGATTAGAACCTGAAGCCTGTGGTAGCAAAGACCAGAATGCTAGCCAATTGACCATCAAGCTGTCTAGAGCATCAGAGAGAGAAAATGTAACTATTTCTTCCGTATCTGGCGAAACCTATGGCAGGTATTAGCAGCGCTCTCTTTATACTGACTGAACTTCCTGAGTTGTTCCAATTTCCAACATAAGATTATCCTGTGTGATGGAATGCCCCATTTTTAATGTTATTTCTTATTTTCGTCGTTAACTTTTAATGTTTATCCGTATGTAACTAAAAATACAATAAATAATTATTAATAAATTGAGACTTTTACAATTAACCTTATTTCCCCCTTTCACAAAGAGATTTTTTGGTCTTTCTATAGATATATCAAGTTGTTGAAACATGGCAGTGCTTTGGTAAACAAATACAATATATGCTTTTAGAGAACCTGTTTCTATTATTCTAAAACAAAACTAATACAAACTAACATATAAGTTTCTCCGATAAACATACAAATAATTAATTGATTTATAAACTGATTTTAAAAATTTATATAGAAAAATATAAATAATAACGGTAATAGCTTTTTTTTTCTTTTAATGGCAATATATTATTTTTTTTTACTACTAAGAGCTCGTTTTTTTTTAACGTGATATATTTTACTAAATATTTTGAATTTAAAATTGTTTTGAAGTTGAAACATTGAGGCTTTTTTATATTAAAATTATTATATACAATCATTGCTCATATGAATCAAATGTGTACAAAAATTCGACAACATGCGCTGTAAATATTTATTCAATCTTGCTGGTGAAACAAATTTGGCACGGTAAACAAACTAAAGCTACCCATATTCATATGCCAAGATATCTATGAACACTATTTGGCGAGACTTGGTTTCGTTTGTTGCTCAACGGTCATTTTGTGCACACTTTGGGCTAATTAGATCGGAACCTACAGTATAACATGGATTCCGAACCACTCACAAACATCCATGCCACCTCCAGGATTGTATCTGACGCCTATAGTACCAACCGCCAGAGAGCTAGCCAGTTGGCTATCAGGTCATTGGCGAGACTTGTGGTTGAAGGCTTATCCAGAAAAGACATCAGAAGTTTCACCCTGAAAAACGACGAATAGTGTAAAGGTTATCTTCATATGTGTTCCTATGAAACTCTTCGCAGCGAACTCTTCACTCTGCCTTCGTCATGAGGTCAAGTGATATAAATTTAAGACTTGATTTTAATTATATTTAAATTGCCTGGCATAAATGCATCCTTCTTTCACAAGTATGCATGTCTTACATCAGCGCTCTCTTAAACTCCCTTACCATTGGATGCAATAAAGCAGGAAGAAGGAATTAAAATATTAATAAATCCAATTGTGGAAATTTTTAACCCTTAAGTTACCATATGATACAGATTCTGACTTTTAGAGGAGATCTGTAGATATCAAACTCATGTTTTGGAAATTATGTCTGAAAATATGGAAGTGTTGATTGCCGAATCAGATATGATTCATATGACCAGGTAAATTGTTCAGAAGATTTTCTCAACCTAATCTCAATTGGATAATCTCGCAAAAAATATTCATATTAATAAAGACTGTTATGATTTCACCAAATTTTCTTCGAATGATTTTTGTTCGACTTAGAATAAAAATACTCTAGAATAAAAAATGCTGAAAATAAACTATTCCTAATTTCAATTCTAGAATAATGTTGCGTCTCCTGACGAGAGCATGGCTTTTCATTTAAATAAAAAATAAACCGTATTTACTTCAAATTATGAACAATTACAAACACAAGTGTCTGAATTTTACCAAAGCCTGTGTTCAACTACGGTCAGTTTCATATTGTAACCTGGTAAATTCATTGAAATAGATGAAACTAAAGTCCGAAAAAAAATGTGTTTTTATTGAAATTTTTTAATGATGTACCGATACGTAAGTATATCAATTTTAATTGTGAAATTTTGATTTTAAGTTATATATATATATATATCCGAAATAATAGCAAATTGTAACAATGTAAACTGTAACAATAGAATAGATTTTATTGTTCAATAACAATGTTACAAAAACACAAATAAAAGACATTGTTAAAGTACCCCATTGTTTTAGGCAGCTTCTGTTGCTATTCATATTGCTTTCGTGGCCATTTGAGCGAATAGTGATTATTTTGATTGCGATTTAATATATATTGAATTTTTCTCTGCGACTTGTGCGATATTGTAACTTTATCGTCTCTTCTGAGGAGGAAAGAGATTTATTGATTTTTGTTGGATATTTCAAACTGATTAAGGATGGATTTCACTGAGGAAGGCAAACAGTTTTTGGGGAAACTGAGTTTCTTCATACTGTCGGCGACGTTTTTGATGAGTTGGTTTGCATTGGATGTTGTTGACGTCACTGGTGTGATTTTGCTGATTGGATTTATTGGTAAAAAGATGAAAGATTCTGGCTATGACTGGACTGACTATGATTGGAATCAGAAAGATCCGTTTGAAGTGGAACTACTTGGATATGGATGTATTGTGCTCATCGTATATTTTCACTTTTTGTGATTTTTATTCATTGGCAGCCAATTTTTACCCTCCTAATAACTGGAGTTATTGGAGATGCTATTAAAACCCACTTAAACTCGTGGGATGTTATCAAAGCTAAGCTAAGCTTCCTCAAAAATTAATATTTCAAAGATCCTTTAATAATATGAAAATATTGGAACTATATATAAAGAAAACCTAACTGAATTTTCAATACGGATAATAAAAACAATCAAAATAGATGTATTATTTAATCTTTACATATCAAGCAAATAATACAAAATAAAAATATTCATCGACACAAAGTACCTCAATATTCCTGTCATCAAAAGAGGATTAGGGCTACTGGCGACACCTCTCTAAAAAAAAAAGCGCATCGAGATTTCTACCTCATGGGTGATGGGAAACGAAATCATTCATCATGTATTGAACCGAAATAGCTTTATGCTGTAATTCATAATTCACGAACGTTTTTTAAACTTTTAGCAATGTGACCGATAAGGGTTGTTATTTTTTTCCTTATGAATAGTTACATTTACTTGAATTTTTTAAATTTAAATATAAATTTCTAGTCAATTATAATTTAAGAAATTTCTGGCCTTCGTTTAAAAGACAAATAAACTTATGCTCTCGACAAATGTTTAAGAATTCAAACTTATTTCAATTTTCGAAGGCTTCAAGCAGTTTTTAAGAAGGAAAAAAAAAAAACATAATGTGATGGAAGTTAACACAAAATGATTTAAATAGCTTCACATATTGGCTATAATACGATTTCATCCATACTTGGTAGCAAAATGTTTCGGTATGATAGTGACCCAAAACTGATAACTATAATTTATATGTATTCCAAAATTGGAAGACATTTTTCTATTAAATACATGAAATTTAAATGAATTGAAATGATTTTCGAAATTTTCAGGGATCTAATCGTGTTTTTATCCAAACATAAACAATATGTATTTTTGCTTTTTTTTTTTTTTTCGGTACTAAGTTCATATTGTGTCAATTTTAACAAAATACATGGTGAATTAAATAGTATAACGGTATTTCTTTAACTCTCTCTTATAAAATTTACTTCAAAAGATAAGGATTCACAAAATATTCAGAACAACAGAAGAATAAAAAAAAAAAACTGATGATACAATAGTTCTTTGTGTTTGATGAAAATGAAACTCAGTCAAATAAATCACAATACAATAATTCCTTGTTATATGATACACAACGGTAGACCACGAAAATGAGGTGCATTGATTTCCAAAAAATTGAGAGAAATTGTGATTGTGAATTTTCTATTTATTGATTTTATTGAACTTTGGCCAAAACATTGATTAAACAGGAATTTATAAAGTAAGCATGAAATTAAAACAACAGGATCATTTTCTATCTTTTTAAAAAACATGGAAAATAACCAAAATTCCTAGTATCTTAGTACAATACGGAGTGATTTGTTAGTAACATTAAAATAGTTATGTCATAGTAGTAGTTCATATTATAGTAATTAATATTATAGTTTATGATGATATTCTATCTGGTATTTAGCTTCAATATGGAGTGAAATCGTCTTTAACATTTATTAATTTTAAACATGATATATAAAAGTTATATACTAATATTGTAGTAAACTTTAAAAAAAAACATGGACAGATTAAGAAAGAAACCATTGACATGTAAACTTGTTTTTGTGTGGGGAATAGAGAGAGCACAAAAAAAATCCTGAAATTTCATAAGTAGTTATAAAATAAATTGTTTGCAATACATTTTAAAAAATAATTTCATGAGATAAAGAAGGATCGCATAGAAAAGTTCCACATACAAAATATGTAAATCAAAGCCTCATGATGTAGCACTACCTCATTTCTAATAACAGTCGTTGTAATGGGATGATATAAATCAGGAAGGTTTACTGTTGGATTTTTTTGTTTAATTTGTTATTTCGACAGCCATCTGTCGTTTCTTTTTTTGAATTACATTTTATTCATAATATGTATTGGAAGGAATTTTTTTATATACCGCACAATACATACCCACATAGCTAGTCTTTTATTAAGTAATCCATTTCTGAAAAGATCATATTGTATGCTTAAAAATTACATACTAATCTGTTGTATAGTAAATAAGAAAAACAAGCACAGGTAAAAAGCAAGAAATCATTTATTCAATAAAAACAATTACAAATAGTCTTTCTTAGATATAAACTCGTAATATAGACCTTAAGAATAGCTAGTATTGTTACAAATTATGCCACAATTGCAAAAAGTTTCTACTTCAGTCTCCTTCATGTTTTCAAAATATAATGTTCCATAGAACCTAGGAAGGCAGTCATTCGTAAACAAGGTATTTAGAGACACAAACAATAGAATTGTCTGCATTCTTAATGATTAAAACAATACTATTAAAAACAAGTTATTAAAACAGCATCCAATTGGCAAATCCACAAAAGAACAAATAAGAATATGACGTACCAACAATAATCTCGTGGAAATGAATGATTCAAGACAAAATAACATTTGGAAAAATGTAGGTGAAATTGACGTTGAAATCTTACTTTTCTCCAAATGCTTGTCATCTATTTATATAATTATAAAATTACAGCCTCTACTAAGACGATTAATACATTTTTTCTTCCATTATGGATTTAAATGAGGTTTTTTTTTTTTTTTTATTCAATTTTTATTGGAAAAGCACTTGGTTTTAAATCATGAGCTCCCATGCATGAATTTGGAGCATAAAGATGGAATACAAAACAGCAAAACAGAACAAATCAGTATCTCATAACAATGACAATAATTGCGTCAAAACTGTGACTATACATAAAGATAAAAGAAAACTAGTCGCTGGATGCCAATTGCATCAACTTTCTACCCCGTCAATATCTGCTGCATAAGTTTTTGCATTCAATGACGAACAACCTAGAAAATTATCTTTGTCCATCTCAGAGTTCTGGTTGCACAAAGGACTATTATATATACCTACTAGCAGACCCGGCCACGCGTTGCTGTGGCTTTCTTGTATTTCGTTAAATTATTAGATACAATAATTGGTATTGTTAAGGAAGTGATTGGTAAAGAATGATGAAAAGCTCAAATTAAGCTTCAACGAATAGAAAATGTTTAATTTTTATTAATTTAATGAATGAGGTAGATAATGTTGATTTTTAGCACTGTTTTATAATTATTTTACCAAATTTAATTTTTAATAATCATTACTTTCATTTATCTAAGAACTAAGCGATGAACAATATTTCTTGTTAATCTGTCTTTCGTCAAAATAAATAAATTCGTTAAATAATTTAATAAGTTGGTTATGCTTTTCTCAAATATTTTCCAACAATTCTACAATAGCTCTTTGTACTTGCTTGTTCGATAAAATTTTACTGACATCGAGTTGTCACACATTCTTCAGAACTGCCCATTAAATAAATTTGACGAAATTTTGGCTCTTCGTTAGGTATTGGCATCAACGGCCCGATCTTATGGTACACCTGACCTTGTATTTTGAATGTACTTTCAAAATCATGTTCATCGGATGAGAAATCGCAAATTTTAGTTGCGCCAAATGATGAAATATGAAAATCGTCGATTTTGCATTTAAATAAAAAAAAAATCTGTATGAAAACTATCCTATCTCTCAAGTTAGAACAAAACATATAAAGAAAAAAAAAAATTAAAATCGGATTGTTAGTTTCAGAGTTCCTCCCGAACAAACATCGTGACATGGGAATTATATATAATAGATGTTGTGTATACGTTTAGCAAGAGAATGATGTCCAGCCTCCAGGCGAAAAACCGCTACTGCTAAAGATCTACGGGGAGTCTGGAATTTTACAAATTGAGTCCCTCCACTTCTTTTTTCTTAGTTTCTTCTAATAATTTAATGTCATAATTTTTTTTTTTCCCATAGCATTTTTTGCAACTCTTTTAATTGACAAAACGGCACCCAACACTATTTGGCTGTGAAATTTCAATTCCCTTTTTAGGTAATTTATCAGCCCATTCATTTCCAGCTATTCCTACATGAAATAGGATCCACTGCAAGACAACAGGCATCTTTAGAAGCTAGAAGATCAAGAGTTCTTCTGCGGGAATCAATAATTTTTTATTCCACGACAGCGAGAATGCAGCGAGAATTTAATGGTTGACAGAATTATGTGCAACGAGAATTTGGATGGCTGACAGGGAGTCTGAAAAAATAACTATGTTTTGCGCTGAACTGTTCTAAAAATTAATTTGTACTATTGCATCTCTAATTGCCTCCAGTTCTCCATCAAAATTGGTCCGAAATGGACCAAGGTCGGCATAGAAGGCAAAGAGCTCTAAATACACACCAACTCCAACGTTATCAAGCATTTTCGATCCATCACTATATATGTGAATCCAATTACTCTTTGGATACCTGGTATAAATAGTCACCACAATAATCTCGTGGTCTCGTCTCAGCTGCTTTTAGTTCACGATCAACTAATTATGACTTTGGATAATCATTGGATTTAAATGTTATCAGCCTAAAATGCACGTTTTTGTTGGCATTTCTATAAAAAAAATGAATTTAAGTGTGCAAATGAGCAATGATAATCTGAGGTAGCATTTCGTAAGCTATTTTCCACTGAATACCACGATTTTGAAAATACGTCATTTTCCAGTATTGAGCACTTTGACTTACCTTGATTTGCTATTACAGTACGAGATATGTCTGCATTATCCGACATGCATCACCTGAGTCTTGTTCCTTCCTACCCACATTTCGCCACCACAGTTTGCAACGATGTCCTCTGAGAGTTGTAGATTAAACTTTATGAGAATCGAATTTCATGTGTAAGTGACAAGTTTTGAAAAATTCATTTATGTACTTTTAGAAATGTTATGTAGCATTTTTTTCATTATGTAGAAAGGCTCTTCTTACTCACTTTTTGAACAAAGTACTTCTATAAATCATCATCATGATTGGCGCAACAGCCTCATGGTGGGCCAAAGGTCGTCTGCCTACTGGCAGATTTCGAAACATGAGATGTTTTCTTTTTATGGGATAGGGTTGTCAGCCTTACGCCTAATGCTCTACAGTTCATGTTAGACCGGGACGTACAGTTTAAAGTGGATTCCGAACCACTACAAACATCCATGGCACCACCGGGACTCGAACCCGAAACCTGTGTATCGAGAGACAGAGTGCTAGCCACTTAGCCATTCAGTCCCACTTATATAAATAGATTCTTGAAATTTTGTCAACAAAATATAAGGAAATGCAATGGAAAAACAACTTTAAAAAATGAATCTACGAGCAGAATTTTTTTTTTTTTTTTTTTTTTAATTCTGACTAATGATTCGTGGTATCCATCCAATGATTTAATTCACACGGGTCTTAGCATTAATAAAATCAAAAACTGAAGTAATTTTCAAAAGAATTCTTTCATTCTTTTTCATTTTCTTTCTTTTCTGTATTGTTTTTACAACAATACAGAGTTAAGATTATTTTGCGACTCGGAACTAACTGCTTTGCAATCTTTTCACCTTTCCTTCTGTTCATGAAAGCTACTAGATGCAAATTAGTTTATGACGACTGTTTCAATGTTATTTGTATAACTGTTGCAACTTGGTGAAGTCAGACACCATAAATACTCAACACTTTCGATCGTACAAGTTGGGTTTTTATACCCCTTTATAAACAACCTGTAATTTGTGTTACTGATAAGGCTTTTCTTCAGTGTGAATCAACTTCTGAATTAAAAGGTTGTTTTGTGCAAAGTTTTCCCGTCATGTTTGAATTGTAAAACACTGTTTTTAAAAGGCTAATAGTCCATCAATTACGAAGATGTGATGGATAAAAAAAAATGAACTATCGATTCGTTTTAAACGAACTTCTGTGACAATTGTGATGTCTAGTGGCATCTGGTTCCAGGAAATCGTAACATCTTGGAAACTCTTCTGTATGTATTCGAATTATTGTAAAATTCCACTTTACAGTTTGTCTAGTGGGTTTGTTAAGCGCTATTTGGTTTTTAACAGAAACGTGTATTTTAGTAACAATAAATTCTTATATTATACCTTTCCTTGTCAGTATTGGCTCTATTTACGTTGGATTACTATTGCATTACAGATAAATGGTGTGTTTTTAATATTAGAAAATTAATCCTTTTTACACTCTGTAATTGATTTAGACTTAAATTTTAAATTTAAATTTAAAATTGTTTAGAATAGTTTTTAATTTTTAAACGACATAATGTATAAGATCCTCATAATTATCAACTAGAAGACATTAAAATATCATTGAGCATGAAATTTAAATTAAAATTCAACTCTAATCCTTTTTACACATTTAAAATCTTTCACCTTACATATATAATTTTTGGTTTATCTTGCTGGTTTGATATCGCATTAGAACATTAAATGCAATGTATTTGCGAATTTACACTTTTTTTTTATCTATAGAAGTATCTCGGATTCCCTGTATTATCTCTAATAAACATTCTTTACAAAAATCGGATATAACACTTCTTGAAATCTACCTCTTTGTATTTAATTCTTGTGCGTACTTCTTATTGATAACAAGTAATAAAAAAAAAAAAAAAATTTTTAAGTCAATTCCCACTTTTTTTCACTATATTGCAGAAAGTCCTTTATAAATAATTGTCATTCATTTTTTTAAGTTTATCTGGAGCCATCTATTGGTAGATATATGCAACTTAAATCTAAAAAAAAATATAATTAAATTTAATGACTGAATTAATATTTGAAAAAAAAAAATGTATTAACATCAAGTGTCATCCACTATATAAGTTTTAAAAAAATGTATTTGAACTTGAGTGGATGAATAAAAAGTATTTTATGAACGATTGAAAATTTGAATAAGGTGTATATATAGGGAGAGTGTGAGCTAATAGAAGGAAATGAAAAATCAAATTGAGATTTAGTTAAATTTGATTCGCTGTTTTCTCTGACTATATAACAGTCTATAGAGTGTATTTTATTATTTGAAACTTTAAATTAAAGCTTAGAATAAAATCTTCAAAAGGTTGATTAAAGTATTCTAATACTACTGTGCCCCAAAAGTAAAACCGATTTCAATCGCATTTCCCGTGCATATGGAATTTCAATTTTTTTTTTTTTTTTTTAGGTTTTTGGCACTGTCCTTGACATCTCTGTGAAATTTGTCATCAAAATATTCATTAGTGTTTGAGTTACGCTTGGTTTTATGAGACGCTAAAACTGATTCTGGCGATTTTTGAAATGTCTGAAATAATTGAGCAAAGAACTTGCATTAAATTTTGTTTGCTGAAACGCATAAAATGTTGCAGAAGGCATTCGGTGAGCATTCCTAGATCGGAGATAGATGTTTTGAAGTGGTATAAACAGTTCAAAAAAGGCAGAGAACGAAGACGAAGAGCCCTCTGGTCGACTATCAACCACGACCGACGAAGTTGAAGTCCAGAAAATTAAAGATTTGGTGCTTGCAAACCGTCGATTTACAATTAGAGACCTTACTGACGATGTTGGAATTTGAAAAGTATCGGTCAATTCCATTTTGGGCCTCAAACGCGTCAAATCTCTATTCGTACCGAAAACACTGAATTTTTGGAAAACGTCGTCGCGTTAAAGTGTGTGAAACAATGCTTTCTGACTATCAGGACAAGTGGAAATGCATCATAACTGGAGACGAGACTTGGATTTATGCCTGCAACCCGAAAACAACCGATCAATCGAGCGAATATCGTGACAAAGATGAAGCGAGACCGAAAAGAACATGGCAAAGTCGTTCAGAAATCAAGGTCATGTTGACTGTTTTCTTAGATTACCGTGGTGTGGTGCATTATAAATTCCTACCGCCGGGCCAAACTGTCAACAAGGAATATTATTTGAGTGTTATACGTCGTTTGCGTGAAGCTATTCGCAAAAAGAGGCCACATTTGACAAAGACTACTCTTGGTCTCATCACGATAATGCGCCAGCTCCCACTACATCGATTCTTCGTGACTTTTTCGCCACAAATGAAACTCTTATCGTTCCACAACAGCCGTATTCACACTGTCCGACTTCTGGCTATTCCCTAAACTCAAAAGACCACTCCGAGGACACCGTTTTGAGTCGATTGAAGAGATTCAACGTGAATCGCACCGCGCTTTGAAGGCGCCTCCTGCTGATGACTTTTTAACATGCATTGAGGATTCGAAAAATTTTTGGCATAAGTGCATTGCATTCGGAAGGGTTTACTTTGAAGGTGATGACATAAATTTGGGAGAATAAAGAGTTTTGGAAGACTTCTTGAGCACAGTATTGTATTAAGAAAGAGCAAAATATGAATTAATATTAAGCATTTATAACTGAGCTTTTATTCTATTGTTGGAACAAATATATCGCCGCAAACATTTTAATCGCATTAAAAATCTCCATTTTTTCTCATGGAACATGACTGGACGAAAACAATCTTGAAAAAAAAAAAAAGGGAACGGTTTTCGGGACGAAACTCCTTAGCATTGTAATTACTTATAAACAGATAAGTATTCTACCAGCAAATCCTTAACTGTTTTCATGGTTTTCTTACGAGAGCCAATCTTTATAAAAGCTACTTTTCCCCTTCATTATCATAAGTAACACACTTTAAGTTTTTGCTTTTTATGTGGAATTTAAAAACTAATTTCGGAATTTATTTCAAAGATTACACGATTAAATTAAAATAGTTAATGAGGATCGTATTAGGAAATTAACTCCACATAAATCCTCCAAACTAATCGCATCAAAGCAAATAAAATTAGCACCTTTTATTTCTGCTATAACACTTAAAAAAAAAATATCACATTAAACACCAACATTATATACACTCATGTCCATAAATTAAGGATAATGAAGTGCTGGCAAAGAAAGAGACAGAAGCAAAACAAATTTGACTTATTTGTAAAGTCTATTTATTAAACAAAAGGTAAAGAGCAAAAAAAGATGCTATATATTTGACATAATTAATAAAAATTGCGATTTTTACTCCCTGGAGTAAATTTCAAAAAGAACCTATTTGCAAAAAACAGTATAACATGGTTAGTATGATGGTTAATATGGAGTATGTCTCCCGGACGATGCAATACAGGCCTTACAACGCCTAGGCATGCTGAGTATCAAATTATCAATCTGATCTTGGGGAATATTACACCACTCATCAAGCAATGCCCTCCGAAGTTCCGGTTGACAGGTGGGAGGGGGTTGACGGGCTGCAATTCGTCGGCCAAGCATATCCCACATATGCTCTATTGATTCAAGTCCGGTGAGTATGCTGGCCAATCCATACGGATGATATCCTCCAATTGAAGGTATTCGTCTACAATGTTTGCACGGTGAGGACGGGCGTTGTCATCCATAAACAGGAATTCAGCACCCATGGCGCAACGAAACAAACGTACATGTTGTTCCAGAATGATATCCCGATAGATGTGGCCTGTCATCGTTACACTCTGAACATGCAGGTCAGTTCTGGAACCAAGAATAATTCCTCCCCAAACGAACCCTCCTGCACCCCCGTAACTGTGTCGTTCAATGGTGCTCTCTTGGTGGTAACGGGTACCTGGCGCTCTCCATATGAAAGTCCGGCGAGAATCAGACTGCAAACTAATCCTGGACTCGTCGGAAAACATCACACAAGATCACTGTTGCGGTGTTCCACAATGCATGCTCTCTACTCCAGGTTAATCGCAGGCGACAGTGAGTTGCGGTAAGTGGAACACATTTGACAGGCCTACGAGCATATAGACCAACGTGCCCTAAGTGTCTGTACACGGTCTGCCTTGAAACTGTCGTACCGGTAGCTGAAGAGAGTTGACGAGACAGGTCTGATGCTGTGCTCCGTCTGTTTCTTTTGGCAGTAACTGCTAAATACCGGTCCTCATTCGGCGTTGTAACTCGGGGGCGACCTGTGCTGCAACATCTACTCACATTACCATCATCTTGGAATCGTTGCCAAAGCCTGGAGTTGACACTCTGGGCGATTCCAAGTTCCTCGGATACTTCCAGCTGGGTACGTCCACATTCCAGTCGTCGGATAATTATACCACGTAAAAAATCATCCAAATGCTTCCTTTGTGCCATAACTATGCGGTCATTGCACTGAAAGGCTTTTAAAGCGCTTGTGAACAATTTTACTTCTTTGCCACCATTCCTTATATACCCCTCTCTTACACTCTCGTCATTGTGACGTACTATCCGCGCCATCTGGTGGTTTCCTGTAATTTGCATATTCTTCTTCAAGATGTGTGTGATAATTCTACAGGTGAAATTTTTATTTTAGAGTTCAATTTCTGTGTGATTCTGAATTATCCTTAATTTATGGACATGAGTGTATTTAGCATCAGATGAGGTTTACTTCAAAATCTTGAGCAATAACTACATTGCGAAAAATAAAAGGGCACAAATATAGATAAAATAAAATTTAATACGTATATAAAAAATTACACTGATTACATCAATTAGCAAAAGCGGAAATAATTATCAGCATTAATTAATACTACAATGGAAGCCCTACAATCAAGTTATGTGATTAATCATCGAAAGAAAGCATTGTCATCACACAAATAGAATTTCTTGATTAATTAAATCATTCATGTTTCTTTAATAATAATAATAAGCAGTACAATCACAATTATAATAAAAAAAAAATAAGTGTTGGCATATATTTGATGTCAATCTTTATCGTAATCTCATTCCTTTTTTTTTTCTCAAATGAGATAAAGAATTTTTCTTTTTAACCCTTAACTGCCACCGGAGTATATATACGCCTCACTCAACCGATGCGTTCACTGCCGCCGGTGTATATATACGCCTTTCCGAAATATGATCCTTTGCATTGCGCTGCTATAAAGAAAATTGCTCCCATGGTCTTGGAATACCACAAAATGACCTTGACAATGTTTGAAACGGATTTTATTATTTCAGAGAAAAGGGATGGGATATTGGTAAAGGGGATGTTTCTGAAACGGTGAGTCATAGCTGTGCAGTTTTTGCATCTGTTTCCGTTTGAGTAGGTCGGGCTTTTTTATTGTTCTTTTGCTTCCGTTTCGTCATGAAACCCGCTATCAATGCAATGAATGTGATTTTGGTTTACGTGTTCAACCTTGTTTTAGGAAATATCACACAGCAGATAAGTTTTAACATCTGTTTTATTACACTGTTATTCTATACTTTAAATTTAGAATTTTTGTTTTTTTTTTAGATTTTATTTTTTCTGTGAAAGTAAAAAGGTTTTATGTTGCAAAAACACGCCTCTTTTTTTTTTTTCTCCAATACATCGCATAACTAAGCGCGCCTGTATGAAAAACGGTGGCACTGGGGAGCGCATCTCGTAAGTTTTCCTCGGCAGGTAAGAGGTTAAATAAGTGCAAATTTAGGCACTTACGTGCTTAGCTTACAGAAAAACAACTAACACTATGGAGACAACATTGTCTGGGGAGCGATCACTTCAAGTTACTTCTCCCTGTGAAATTACCTCAAATCATCAGTCTATAAAGTAGGAAATCTCTAGTTCTTACCAGCACTGAAAGATGTCATACATCAGGGTGGTCCAACCCGCGGTATGCATGCCACAGTGTTACAAGGCGAAGTTTAAAGTGGCATGCAAAGACTTAATGAAAATTTAAAAATTTGAAAAACTAATATCGTCTTCAGAAACTTTGCCAAAATCCGTAAAAATTCTACTGAATATAACAGAACCGAAAAGTTGCAGCCTTAACACCAATACAACGATGCGGTAAGAGAGCGTGCTCATGGGACGAGAGTCGAATGATTTGAGTTGCCTTCCATTGGCACCGTTGCGTCTTGCTATAGTTGTTCGTTCTCGAGCGAAAGTGGGAGGGATATTCGAACTGTCTGGCTCAGTCGATTTTAAACTGCCGAGATAGGTTTAAGTGTTTTTTAAACTGTTATTAGATTTTGGCATCAAGCGTCATTGTTTTAAAATTTTATTTTCACTTTGTCCGTCAGTAAACCTTGACGAAAAGAAAATATGAAGTGGACGTTGCAATTCGTAATTTTAAAACTGTCTGGGAAGAATAGTTTTCTTTTATGCATCAAAGTACTTCCAAGTCTATTTGCTTGATATGTAGAATTTTTGTAGAAATGCCAAAAAAATTGAACCTGAACTAATATTTCAAACAACTGAATAGGGATTTTAACAGTAAATATCTTGTCGGGTCACATTTGAGAATAGAATTTATCAATAAAAAAAAATCTTTATGAGGCCAGTAATCTTTGTTCCAGAATAGAAACAACGAAAATGGAAATTATAGTGAAGGCTTCTTATGAACTTTCTCTGTTATCCCACAAGAAAAATCTTATTCTAACAGAGAAGATATAATAAAAAAATAGCCTTTTGTTATAGGTTTATAATGTCGGTGATATAAACGTCAAAAATATGGCTGATAAAATAATTTTATCTAGAAATGCTGGCACGCGTCATGTAGATGACATATATCAGGATGTTGGCCCACAAATTGTCTCTGGACAATATTGCGAATTGTTGCCTTTGGATGAAAGCTGTGGTAATACAGACAAAGCGCAGTTCAACATATTTAGGGGTTACACGAACAATAATTTTAAAACTGTGGAATAACTTCTTCATTTGAGCAAACTAGTTTAACTACAAGAAAAGCATTTTTAAACAACTTAAAAACATTTAAATTAAACTTACATTTTTAAAGAATTTAAAAATGTAATTGAAGATAGCTAAGTTGATGGGACAAAATTAGATAGTGTTTGCACAGATGGAGCGCCTTGCATGGTTTGCAGGATAAAAAGTTTTGTTATATTGCTTAATTATTTGCCATACGTTAAGAGGTAGCTTACCTTTTTCCTTTATATGCTGCACAGGGCATAATACTACGACTGCATTGAGAACTGAAATATGATGGTGCACATATTGAGCATTTTGAAGCTGTAAATCATGATAATATGAAGTCTCATTTCACAATTAACTCAACTCTTTTTTGCCCCCGCATGAGCAGAGCTACCTGCCTCTATTTTCAAGATTTTAATACAAATTTTTAATCCTGCCAAACAAAGTCCCGTAATATGTTGAATATTAATCTGCAAATTTCAGGTTTTTCCGACAAATGTATCTTTTTTTTGCAGCATTTTACTTTTGCACAGGGTTTTATCACCCTGTGCATATTTAAAGTATGGGCCTGACTGGCCGAGTGGCTAGAGCTCTGGCTCTCGGTACTACAGGTTTCGATTCGAGTCCCGGCGGTGCCAAGGATGTCTGTAGTGGTTCGAATCCACTTTAAACCGTAGGTCCCGGTCTAATAGGATCGTAAAGCATTTGGAATTTGTTGATAGAGTCCGACAGTGTTTGCATTGTTATGAATTTACACATGCAACACGTGTCTGCGACAAGAAAATTTGCCCTCTGTGTGGTGCAAACCATGAAGGACAGTGTCAAGGTCCGGAAAATGCATTCTTTGTAATGGACCTCATTCCGCAACTTCAAAAATCTGCCCACGACACACCCTTGAACAAAAAATACTAGAATTCAAGTGTAGAAACCATCTCACTATTGGAGAGGCCAGACGTCTATATGCACATTCATCGAAAACTAATTACTCTGAAGCTGCTAAAATCAACTCGGCGGCTCCAAACATTGAAGAGATAGTAAACCAAAGAGTCGAGAGTATTGTTCAAAACATTACAATTAAAATGGAACAACAGACCACTCTTTTAATTGAAATATTCCAAAAAACAATCGAAAATCTTGTGCAATATCTGGTCTCAGTATTCCACCAAACTGACCTTAAAAATCACCTAACAGAAAACGCCAAATGATAAACATTGTTCCACCCACTAATACTCCCATGCAATGGGATGCAGGTGGAAGCAATGCTTCAAATTGTGTTTTTGCGGTGTTTTTGTTTCAGGTGTTCCCGGTCGTTTTAATGTATTTCTTATTATCCCTCTTGTTTCTGCCCAAAGTTAAGGGTTTTCTTTTAGTTTCTTATGGAATAATACCTTCCTGTTTTATTTTCGTCATTTTCGGTGATGTCATTCCTTCAGTGGAATTGTCGCAGCCTTCAAAATAAGAAAATCTGGCTCCACCAACCCCCTTTCACAACGTCAGAATTTTTTGGGTTTTTCAGGAAACATTCCTGAAAGCAGATGATCGTCTTTCATTTCCTAATAAAATCTTTTTTCGCACCCACCGTAACAACAGAACAGGAGGTGGTCTACTAATAGGTATTCCACCAAACATGTCCGGTCATGTCATTTTTGAGAATTCTAATGACCCAAACCTTGAGATGCTTGCAGTAGAAATTCTATCACACAACGTTACATTTACTATTGTTAATATTTATGCACTGCATGGATTTGATATCCATCAGGTTCAAAATTTTTTCAGTACTCTAAAAACGCGAACTTTTATTTTTGGTGATTTCAACCTACACCACCCCTTTGGGGCGGAAAAACATCTACGCCCAAAAGTGAAGAATTTTTGGATTGGTTGAATCAGTCGCATTTTTCTATCCTGAATACCTCAACGCCCACTCACATCACCCATAATTTCACTTCTTCCGTTATAGATCTCACTCTTTGTTCGGCAGCTCTCTTAAACGAAGTGTATTGCTATGTTTCTGACTGCACCTTTGAAAGTGATCATCTTCCAATAGTTGTTTCATGGTCCAAACTAACAAATGCAACAAAATATCTTAAAACTATATATTGGAATCCAATTCTCAGAGATTCGAACAATTTTCTTCAATCTATTGCTGACCCTACCGTTGAAATAGTCACTGAAAAAAATTTCGCACACTATAAATATTAATACCAAAAACAAAATTTTGACAAATAACGAATACCCTCCATGGTGGAATATTGCATGTAATAACTTCTGTCAACTGAAAAATATAATGTGGAAAAAGGCCAGGAATAGTGTTTCAGTCCCTGATTGGATTCGCTACAAAAATACCGGAGTAAATTGAAATACCATATTAAAAGGGCAAGGGAAAAATACTGGGAAAATATAAGCAATATTGCGAGAAATCCTAAATTATTTTTCCGCATCCTAAATAAACTAACTAGTCTAATCCTGATATAAAAAATAGCAAATTAATTTTTCTCAATAATAGATATATTAGTAATCCAAAAACAGCAAAGCAATCTTTTTTTCAAGTTATTTTTCAGCACAAAATTTCCGTTCTGAACCTATTCCGTTGGATTACAGTATATACAATAAGTTATTAAATAAAAATATTGAACTTTGGGAACTGCGAAAAGCTATCCAGAAAATGAGAAATACAACGCCCGGCGCAGATAACATTCCAGCTGCATGGTTCAAAAAACTGGATGAATCGTCCCTTCTAGTTATCTTGCACCTTTTCAACCAACAATTGAGTTTTTCTGCAATTCCGAACAGCTGGAAACACGCTATCATTATTCCAATCTCTAAGCCCAACAAGGATAAAAAAAAACGTCGTCGTATAGGCCGATTGCTTTGACCTCTGTTTTTTGTAAAGTCTTTGAACGCATTATTACCAATCGCATTGTTAATTTTCTGACTTTCACCAAACGACTTCATACCAATCAGCATGGTTTTATACCTTTTAGAAACAATCATACCGCTATTTATACAATCTATAAATCAATTTTAACAGCACATAATGAAAAAAAAAAAAATATTTTATCGGTATCAGTCTCGACATAAAAAGTGCTTATGATTCCGTGCCTATAGACGAACTAATTTATAAATGTCTTCAAATTGGAATCTCGGGAAACATCGCTAAATGGATTCATGGTTTCCTACAGGACAGAACTTTTCAGGTTCGATGGAGGAACACTGTTTCTGACCCCAAACCTTCTTTTTAAAGGCCTTCCACAAGGTAGTGTACTTTCACCAATTCTATTTGTAGTTTTTTTAATGACATTTTTGAGACTTTGGAGGTAAATGTTGATTGCTCTATTTTCGCTGACGATATTTTTCTTTTCTGCTCACATCAATCGTTATCCTATATTCAAACCCAGCTTCAAAATACTCTTGAGAATTTGTACAAATGGTGTTCTTACTGGAAACTCACAATTAGTGCCGAAAAAAGTGCAATAGTTGATTTATCAAAAAAGATCAATTTCATTGCCGCTGATAACATATGCTGGAATTCCCCCTCATCTGGAGTGATACTCTTAAATATCTCGGAATTCCTTTTCAAAAATAAACCAAAATGAAATTATTTTAAGAAATTTACGCATAAAAGCCCTTAAAAAAAATTAACGGTCTAAAATTTCTGGCATCAAAGAAAAATGGTATAAGGACAAAACATCTTATCACAATTGCAAACAATAGTATACTCAGCACATTTTATTACAGTGCATTAATAATTAAAAATTTCCCGGTCACCAAATTAAACGCCTGTAACACAATTCAAACAAAAAGTTCTAAGAATTGTTCTGGGATTGCCAATTTGGACTCAAATATAATTTTGTTAAAAATGTCTGGACAAGAAATTCTCTCAGATAAAATTAAACGCTTGGCATTGCAGTTTTTAATCAAACAATATGCTAACCAGTCTTTCTCTCCTTTGATGGTAAACAATGAATTGCAGTTACTTGACAAAGATGAAAACACTCTTAAAAACTCTCTACAAAATTATAATTGCTCACCAGAACACCTCTTAACCTTGCCAATTGTGCCACGGCATGATCCTTCCTTATGTGAAATTTTCCTTCAGAAGTTCCGTTTCAAAATAAAGAAAACCCAGTTTCACTTATAGTCAATGATTTTCAGATTGTATAAACAGATTTTTCTCTGATCACTATATCATAGCCACGGATGCCTCAAAAAGTCACGTCTCAACTTCAATCGACGGCATTTCCTGCAATCAAAGTTTTTCATATCGCATTAACCCAATAAACTCTGTTTTCACAGCAGAGGTTTTGGCAGTTTGTGTCGCCATAGATGAACTAGCTATTGCTGACAAGGACATTTTAATACTTTCTGACAGTTTTTCGGCTCTTAATTCTCTTAAAAATCTTAACATTCATTCTACCTATGTTATTCAAAGACTTGCTTCGAAACTTTTTGTTCGACGAACTTTTAATCAAAATATCACATTTTTATGGGTTCCTGGTCATTCGGAAATTTTATGGAATGAAAAAGCGGATTCTCTCGCAAAGAATACCACGGAACTCTCGCAATTTATTGAATGGATATCCCCGGAAGATGTCATAGCAAACCTGAAAATACAATCCTACCTAATCTCGGAAACAAATTACTTAGCAGCAAATATTATGATTTGATAGAAAACTTTCCAGATATTGGAACTATCACAAAATGGACACAGAATAGAAGACAGGATATACTCATTGCTCGTATCATCAGCAGAATGATCGTTACTCCCGCCCTGTTAAATAGATTCAATTTAGATTCCAATCCTTTCTGTAACATATGTAATGAAACCAATGACCTTTACACATCCTTTTAAGATGCAGAAAATATCCCACCTCCAGATTACATCTATGGCAAAACTTGAATATCGACGAAAATAATATCACATTCAAAGCTTTTTTTATCTAAAATTCTTGATTGCAAAAAAAAATCTGACTTTATTTCTCCAATCTCTTAAACGTTTTGATATTTATTAGCTGCAATTCTCTCGGCACTCAGGGGGATACTATAAATCCCTGTTTTTGTTCGCGCCACTTTCCTTACTGAGCGGAAAATAGATCTCATATCCTTTTTAGTGACGTATAAATAGGGAAAACGAACTGTTCCCATATAGTGATTAGGGGATTATAGTCCTTGTTGCTTCGCATCCCATATACTCCTTCGATTCAAGATTTCTCAAAATAAATGGTCAAGTGAAGTTTATTTTAATTGGCGAGCATTAATCTCAAAATTAAGTCAAGTTTACATTGTTAAATCTTAAATTTAAAATGAGAAGAGATGAAATGGTTTAATGCACGTCACAAAGAAAAACACTATTTAATAAATTCTAGAAGAAACAACTTAGTTTGCCAATTGTATTAAGACGAAATTGCAGAATTGATTTTATTTTTACTATGAAATCGGTACATTTTAAATTGATTGTGGGAATCATTTGAAAATTCTGCACCCTGTTATTACTGGTAAATGATTTTTTGTAAAATTTATTTTTTCATTAATATTACTTCAATAGTGGTTGTTTATTTGGAGGATTAATATACTTATTTGTAAAATAACCTAGAGCGCGACTGGAGACATAAAACTGGAACACTTAAGTATCATTTAAATACATTTATAAAACCATTATATCTTCAACACAATGTTTTAAAATTATTTTTAATATTTATCTTAAGTGTTTAACGCTGTTATTTTATTAATTTTAAAATCTATGTTTATTCTGTTACTGTATGTGACATTTTCTTAAGTTCTCATCAAATTTTAAGTCCTGCTATTTCAATCTATCTATTTATCTATATCTTTCTATCTATTTATTTCAATCTGTTAATTCTCTATTATTTCAAGGAAAAACTACTTATATTTTTCAATAAAAAGAAATTTCTTCAATTATGAAACTTGAATAATACAAATTCCATGTATATAAGCTGAATTTATCATTTTATTTTCATGTTGTGATATAAAAGTCAATTAATATTTAAATTTTGCTGCATATTTGTATAAGTAACAGAATTAAACCCTTTGTAATAAAAAATAATAATAATGAAAAAAATTTCATTAGGAAAACAATAAAGAATAATAAAAACCATTGTTTGTTTGTTTTTCAAATTTAATTTCTTATGACTTAAGTTTGAAACATGTAGAAATTTTCAATGAATAAACTAGAAATTCCCTTCAATAATATTTCTTATAGACTTTGAATAATACAAGTAAAAAAAAAAAAAAAAAAAATTTTTTTTTTTTTTTGTTGTTCAAAATGCTCAGATTTGTGGTAAGAATTCTAAAAAATTTCAGTATCTAAAAGTATTAGGAAAGAAAGACTAATTATACATTTTAGTAAAAAAAAAAAAAACACAACTTTATATGATCTCACAATGATAATATATTTTATAACCTACTTGATTTGTTACTGGAGGAATTTCAATGTGGCTTTATTAAAAGAATTCCTGGGAAGCTTGTGTTCTGAAAATGGAACTACTAATTCTGAAAATTTTAGGTTATCAATTCTGAAAATTTGACATGATGCATTTTTTTTAATTTTCCTTCTCTGAAATAAATTTGTTTAAAAGTACATACGATTTATATAGATAATAATAAAATTATAATGTATTATGCAGGCACGATTTTGCTGGAAAGATAAAAGAAAGAAGCATCTAGTTTATTTTAAATTCGGTTTTCCAAAAATTGGACATATAGCTTAAAAAACTTCAGTAGTTAAAAATTTGAAAAATTCAAACTTTTGATCCATGAAGACGAGTGAAGAAAATTTTCTAGAACTTTTATCATTTAATTATTCAATTATAATACAGCATATTTACAGATTTAAAAGATATATTGAAAAGAAATTTTTAAGACATTATCATTTATATATTATCTGCTTAATATTGCATAACATTGAGTTAGAAGAAAGTACATTTAGTTCTTAAAATGTACTTAAATGGTGAAAACTGAAATTACTTTCTTGCTGACCCAATTTTTACTTCTATTTAAAAAAAAAAATGAATCACTTTCATATTTATAGTAATTAAAAGTTTATTTATTATATTATTAAGTTTAAAGTTGAAAAGTTTATTTATTATATAAGGTTATTTATATTTTTTTCCTTTTTTTATATTTGCAGTTAATTATGATTTTCAATTAATATTGAAAAAGATTGAGCATTTAATTTAATAAAAATCAAAATTTGTTTATTTTACAACAAATAAATACAGGCCTCACTGAAGTTTTTATGTAGATGAACCTACTTATAAATTATAAAAATTTATTGCTTTGATTATAGAAAGGTAATATTATAAAATAGATGAAAAAATCAATATCATTTCAAAAATGGAAGAGAATTATTTAAAAGTATTGATCTCTGCAAATGTTATAATATTGTTAATTATAAATTGATATATGAGAATAAATAATTATTTTTTGGTACTTGCATATTAACTGCATGCCAGGATCGCTGCCATTGTCGAATGACAATCCAGTTTTGTTTTGAGGAAAAATTTTCATTGTTAAAAATCTTTGAAATTTTATTTTTAATAATTTTGCTGGTGAAAAATTTAAGACACATACTGATGTCATAAAGAATCTTGAACATATAAGTACAGAAGATATGATAAAAAGCCTTAAATACTTTTATTACTTATAAAAGACTCTTGAAGTAAATGTAAATGGGAGGCCTATAAGTTTTAACCTCTGCAATAAATAGTATTAGTCAGTATTTCAAGTAAAATTATCTAAGGATAACATAAACTTTGTATCTTCCTTGGATAACTATGTTAAAATAATGTTTTTTTGAAGTTGCTTAAGTGACATTTTTTCTTTCAGATTGAGCAATCTTGTGATTACTGAGGAATTCATTTGTAACTGTATAAATTACCATCATACTGTCAAATAACTAAACTAATTCATTAGTATAGTAAATTTTATTTATTTAATAGCACTTAAATAAAACTTGTTGTTATAAGTTATCAGAATTTATAAAATATTCCTCTTCTGTAGAAAAACTGAAGATCAATATCAATTTAAACAATGAAGTGTTTGAATTTCAATTAATAATTTTTTCAAGGTCATCAGAAGGTTTAATTTTAGTTGGTTGTGAATTTTCTCATGTATAAATAAAAAAATTTCCTTAAGTAAAATTCAGTGTGTCAATATTTTTAAAGTAAGTTGCTTAATAAATTTATTTTGAAGCAACATTAATATGTTTGATAAAGCTTTTCAATTGGAAGAAAATTTAAGTAAACCTCATCTTATTCATATGGAAAAACAATCCTTTGTTTGTGAGATGTGTGGTAAAGCTTTCTCAGTGAAAGGCCATTTAAAAATCCCATTGTCGTATTCATTCAGAAGAGAAACCTTATGTTTGTGAAATGTGTGGTAAAGCTTTTTTACATAAATATAGTTTAAAAACTCATTATCGTATTCATACCGAAGAAAAAATTTACAATTGTGATGTGTGTGGTAAAGTTTTTTCACAGAAAAGTAATTTAAAAACCCATTATCGACTTCATACAAATGAGAAACCCTATAATTGTGATGTATGTGGTAAAGATTTTTCACGGAAAGGTAATTTAAAAACCCATTATCATCTTCATACTGAAGAGAAACCTTATAATTGTGTGATGTGTGGCAAAGCTTTTTCAACGAAAAGTAATTTAAAAACACATTATCGTGTTCATACAAAAGAAAAACCCTTTGTTTGCGATACTTGTAGTAAGGCATTTAAATCTAAAAGACATTTGAAATGGCATTGCAAACATTTGCACTCAATGTAAAAACTAGATTTTCTTATGAAGTTTGGATTGATCGCATAATAATGTTTATAAAATTGACAAGCCAAATTCTATTACCAAAACAGAAAGATAAGAATAATTAATTTCTTTTAAATTATGATTGAAGTATGTCTTAGTTTTAAATTTTTCGTCCTCATATCAAAATTATAACAAAAATTTACAGATATACTATTTTAGATTGAAAAAGAAAATCAGTTGTAAATGAATTCTTATATTTTGCATAAAATTATAAAACTAAGTAATTTTAAATATATCTTTTAGTTTCATCTGTTGTATAATTTTTTTCATTGACAAGCTAACATTTTTTGTTATTGGTGTTTGCAAGTCTTTTTCATATTTAATTTGATGATGTGAAATGTTTCTGTATTTCATTTGGCGTATTATTCCAAACTGAAGATGAAGTCTCAATCTAAGTTTGTATACATGTATTTATTATTATTATATATTTATTAGCTATAATGTGCATGCATATATATTATTGCTTAATTGTAAGTAAATTATTTTACGGTCTTCTGTTTTATTTATATAAATGATCTGTAGTTTTTCAATAAATCAATTGCATAAAATAAATTGTTGAAGAAAGTTTCTTGATTAGCATTTAATTAACTAATATTTTACTCTAATTATCATATGATTTTTGTGAAATTCGATAAATAATTGAATAATTAAATTGGATCTATTTTAATTAAATTGCTTATATTTTTTTTATCAAAATCTGATGCAAAAATGTCATGAAGTTTTGAATAGGAATGCAAATTTAATTTGAATATCTTAATATGACTAAAAATCAATGTAAAAATATTTATGAAGATTGACATATTAATATTAATTAAAGGAGTTAAAATGAATAAATAAATTACTTTTCATTTTCATTGTGCATCAGAAATCATACATTTTGTTATCACTGCTTGCTTGTCATAAGAAATATTCCGACATTGACTGGAAGCAATTTGGATAAATTTGATAATATTTAAATTTAAATGGCAAAATTTTCTTGATAGCCTCACTTTATACTCATCAAAAAATGTGAAATGCTTTGTCGCAAAATGTGAATTATATTTAAAAATTGTATAATACCCCTGTGTCTTGATTTTGGAAGAAGAGTATATAAGAAATGAATTTCTGCTCAAATTGCAATGATTTCAAAGGTGCTTTTAGTTTGATCAGTTAATCTTTATAAGTTTCAAATCCAAAACAAATGAGAATTGGTTTTTGAAAGTTTTACAAAGAAAATTAACATGTTTCGAATTTTAATCTGGGGTCCGATTCAAAGCAATTTGCATTTTGTTTTCTTTTAGAAAATGTTATTCAGTGAATATGTTGCAAGAAATATTGAACTGCTTTCTCGAAATTCCCTGTCTTCATAAAATGATATTTTTTGTTTAAATATTAGTTGAAAACTATGTAACTTGCTGCATTAAAGCACATGATCAATATAGATGATTCAATTATTATAGCCATTATAGGTTTCTTTCCCAATTCCATGACAGAAAAATAACAAATAGTTCTTTTTAAGAAATGTTATTAATGTTAGTAATTTCACTGTTATGCATTCATACTAAATGTATTAGAAATACAATAATTATAGACAGTAGAAAAAAGTTATGCATAACATGCCATTTTAAAAATAATCAAAATAAAAAAGATTATGAGGCTGGTATAAATTACTTATGAAACAAAAATTTAGTATTTTTAATTTGTGATGTAATATCATTTGCTGATTTAATTTTTTTGGAGTGTTTACATCCTACTCTGATTTTTTTTTTCTCTCCCTCCCTCTCTTATTTGTCATTCTAATGCAAAAAGCTATTTAATGACATTGTAGAAAAAAATATCAAATATAATGTAATTTTTTTTCATTTCTGTATATTGTGTTGTTTCAGTGTAAATTAATCTTAATCAAATTTTTAATTTATAGTTATTTTGTATCCAGAATGAATTATGTTTGGAAGGATGCACATTCCTTAAAAACATTGCAACACATTAAATTGCTATAAAACTAGTATAAACATATTCTTCTATGATTTGTCAGAAATATGTTAAATATAAATTAAACAGTTGTATACAAAAAAGAAAAGAGATAGCATCCTAGATGTCATTCGTATCATATTATAATAATTCTCATTGATTGACTGTTAATAATCAGATTAAATAACCACTATTTTTTAATGCAAAAGATATACTAATTTATTTATTTCTATTATCAGTACTTAAAATATAACTTCAAATATTGAATATATCACATAATAATACATAATTAATTTTTGTACAAAAATTCACATTTACATGTAAGCAGCCCATCCTATATACATTTGGCTAAGATTCTTTATATCCACAGCTTCCTAATGAAAATAAAATAGTAAAACACTATCAATATATTTATAATATTGAAAAGACTGATTGAAGATATCAAATATAACTTCATTTTTTGGGTCAAAATGCACAAGAACTCAAATGTATGTAGAAGAATGCACACTCTTTCACTTTTGTTGCATTTTTAATACGCTTTAATTAGTTTCACCTGTATGTTTGTTTGTATGTATGTAACTGACTCTTTGGGCTCGATTTTGTGTTACTTTAAGCAATCCGATTTAATTTAAACGTTATAGACTTATCAAGGACCGATGACAATAAAATATTTTGATAAGTTTATTATCTCATCATGATTAGGATTAGTGATTAAAACACACAGCCTCTGAAAAGTCAACTTGATCGGCGCTTAATTTTCCCCTGGAGATCTGCTTCCCCTCATACACACTATTTAAGCTGCAAAGAAACATTTACAGACATCTTTGAGATATTCAAACCTACATGGGACAGCGGCACAACGGATAAAGCGCCTGACTAAGGATTAGGAGATTCCCTGTTCGAATCCTGGCTGACTCGGCCTATTCGCATTTAGCCTTTGTTTTACTCGCAATTAAATTATTGTAAGAACCAGTCCTCCATACCGGAACCTCGTTTAAATATTATAGTTTAAAAGCACTAAAAAACTTGCTTTTAGAGTTAATCAAACTAAAAAGTAAAAAATAAATTAATAGTTTAAAAATACTAAAAAAAACGCTTTTTAGAGTTAATCAAACAAAAAAAAAGTAAAAAATGATTGTTAACATAAGAATAAAATGACTGACAAGAAAATAAATGTCACTGTTCTTAAAAGTGTGGGTGTGTATGACATATTTAAACTAATTCTGCATTTCATGAAAAATTATAACAATTGATATCGAGCATCCCACGCAGTGACATTCATTTTTTTCTCGTCAGTCATTTTATTCTTATGTTAATAATCATTTTTTACTTTTTAGTTTGATTAACTCTAAAAGCGTGTTTTTTTAGTTTTTTTAAACTATTAATTTGTTAGAAATTTCACTTTTAATTATTTCATGGGTGATTAAGTAACATAATTATTTTCACTGAAAACAATTAAATGAGAAGCTTACCTGGATGAGATGATTGACTTGACCTTCAATGGATAATGGCAATCCTTGTTGCTTGTGTTTATTTTTAATAATGCCATTCAGGCGCAGTTCTATGTCTTTAACATGAGTTAAGCCCTAAAAGAAAACAGTACAATATTAATAAACCAAAATCTTTATAAACATACTCAGGTATTTAATGTTTAGAATAAAATGTAAATAATCTAATAGTATTATCTGAAATACATGCATTAGTATTTTGTGAAAATATTTAAAACTATAGTCACAAATGGACAAATTGATTTACTTATTAGGGATGCTAAACAAATATATGTGGAGCAGAGTTACTTTGAAAGAAGAAAGTATAATAATTAGTGTGGAATTTTTTTTCAATATCATGCCATCAAAAATTTTAGTTATTAAAATTTCTTCTCTATGATTGTTGTCTTTTTGAGTTGGCCAGTTACCAAATTTTTACATGATTGGTGATTAGACTATGTGTTAGTTTAATTAATATGTTATTAGCATATATGAAACAAAATTAAAATTTAACTGTATTTTAAATTAATCAAAAGGTAAACAAACAAAACAATCATTACAATAAATATGGTTGATTTCAACTATAATAAATATTATAGTCATCTAACACACAAATTCTGGTCTCAGAATTTTTATGGAATTTTACAATATGATGTCATTTTTAATTAATAGAAATTAAATAAAAGTATGTTGTGTATCTTAATATTCATTTCTGCTCTCCTTGCATTCTAGTATAACTCTTAAGAATGCTTGCTGCATGCTCTCTAACATCAAAATAATACATATTTTAGGGCATTTTCACATCTCTATTAAATAATTTATCAATTGATTTACAGTGGGTTTTTATTTATTTATCAATCAATTATAAATAATCTTGAACTGGGATATTGAAATAAGACAAAGATTGAATGAGAGAAAGAATCAATGCATTATAATTTTATATCTTGCATAATTTTTTTATTGTTTTTCTCAATTTAGATAATCATTTTTTTAGAACTTGTACATTTAATATAATATTTTACTTAAATCCATGACATAATTAATTATTACATCAACAGCTCTGAATTCTTTTTTAAAATTCCCAAAAACATTTTAGATTTAAACTGCTACTGAGCTTTAATATTCAGCATAAATTTAGAAAATTTATGTGAGTTAATCATCAGTGGTTTGATGCTTTTTTTTTATTATTTGAATAGCTTGTTAATAACTGGAATTGGAGATATTTTAATTTTCACTTAATTATTACAAAGATTATTTTTAAAAAAGGATACTTTTTAATATCTATGTAAAAGGGATAGATTATTAACAAATCGAAAACAAGAAAATATCAAACTATTTGTACCTGTTCATTTGTAATTTCTCCAGTATCATGTTGAACTTTAGAGGGTTTTCTACTCCACTCAACTAAAGGATCATGCACAAATGGTCTCAAAACACTAGAAAACATGAATAATGTTAAAAACTAATTGTTTTTTGTTATTAGTTGCACTGTATTTTTTTAATATTTTAACATGAAAGGTATTTATTGATATATGTTTTTAATTAATTTTCATTTTAGTTTTATTTATAAATATTTATTGAATCTACTCAAGCAATAAAGCTTTAAAAATAAAAATATATAACCAGTTTTTAGAATTAGTTTAGTTTAATTAGTTACATTTATATCACTAATTGCATATGATTAAAATTTTACATATATATTATTATATAATTTTCAATTAATTTGTAAAGGTTTTTGCTTCATTTTAATATTTACCTTTATTAATTATTAGGCATCTTTAATAAATACATATATTTCAAATTGGAATTACCTCATTAGAGCATCTGTTCTACTGCGCATTACTCTCATAGTCACTTCGCATGCTTTTCTGAAAGCACCTTCATATCCTGTAGGACCCTAAAAGAACATTTTCAAATTTCTTCAACATTATCTATTTATATAAAAAAATTATGTTACATATAAATATCCATATAAATCTTGTATTTTAACGCAATCAGTAATAAAAACATTCACAAAACTTTTCTACCAATTAAGGTGCTTATAAGCACAATATAATTTTAGCTTTTTAATTTAATACACACATTTTTTTATAGATTTTCAACTGAAATGCTCAAATTTGGCATCAGTTTTTTTTTTTTTTTAATTTGTATTTTCTTATTACATTTTTTTACAAAAATAATGCAATTTATAGCTAATTGCTCATACTAATATTTACAATAATGCAAACTTTATAACTCATTTTTAATTCAAAAATTAGTTTTTAAGAATTAAATAAATGAATACCATAAAAAATACTCATACATATAATATTTCCACTTTTAAATAAATGAACATAACATCAAGATTTGTGCGATTAGGCCAAGGAAACGTAATTTCTGAGCGCAAATCCCGAATTTTCGACTACCGAGAGTCGAAAAATCGGAACAAAAAAAAAACGGGAAGAAATATGCATAAATTTGGGAAATCAGATGAAGGATTAAATTCTCTATTTTAAAGAATGTCGTGAGAAAAGAGCATGTGGCAGAGAACAACAACCAGCAAAAGTCCTTTTAAAGCGGGGAAAAAAAAATCCTGAAGAATCTAATTTCTATTTTCAACAGAATAAGAAACATCAATTAAAAAAAAAAATGTTAAGTGATGAAAAAAAAAAACCATTGTCAAATTTTTTTTTTTTTTTTTTTTTTAAATCTATGTTAAGACATAAGAGTTTAGTTATTTTTCAATATATCTAAAATCGAAAGCTATACAGTATTGTCGATTTTCTTTTTATGATTACAATTTTTCTCTTTAATTTTGTAAAGCAACAGTAATTCATGTTTCTATACCTTTCCCTAAATATTTAAGAAAATGAAACATTTCATTGTTAATGTGAGGAATGACTAAAATTTTCCAACCTTTTATTAATCAATTGAAAATCGTACCGTATGAAAATCCGGACTTCAAAATCGGATGGCAATAATAAAAATATTTTTGCGACTCATGAAAAATCTGTTTTGCTGGACGATATCTTGAAAATGTGGGCACTTTTAAAAGTTTGTTGGGAAGCGGAAATTTTCAATGCCCCCTTTTCCCCATGTTTCACCAAATTCCCCCACCTCATCTCATGTTTCAAGTGGTTTTAACCCCGCCCTTCTGTTCTTTCCCCATTCCCGAACCTGGGTGGTTGAAGAGGAAGAAAAGAAAGGAAAGAACTGCATCATGGGTACAGAGGGGGTAAAGTGATCATAAAAAGGATTATTGGAACATAGCCATCTCGGCGTAAAACTTGAGTTTTGGCGATGGAGGACTAATCATCGAAGAATCCCCACTTTTCTTCCGTTTGGCTCTGGAATTTTTCATTTTGAAATTAAATTTTTTTTTCAAAATCTTCCATAATTTTCACGGTTTTCTCTGACTGTTTTCAAATTCTCTGACTTTTTCCCGGTTGAGTGACCACCCTGAAAGTCCCAATTTCCATAAAAGACATACCTATAACATATTATTAGCAACCATTCACTGCATAAATTTAAATCAAAACAGTATGTGCAGAGCAAGCAGAAGTTGGAACAACCCTACTTGTATAAAATATTTAATTAGAAAATTTATTACCATAGCATCAGCCATATTGTGTGTGAGGCGAAATGGTACACATTCTGGAAACTCCATTGTTTCCCCCCTGAAAAGATTCAATATTAAAGCAACTATAACATCAAATATGCATGATAAAAATAACAAGATTAAATTAATTAAAGATACCTTATTAAATAGGCAATTGAGATCAACATGGACAGTATCTCCACAACTGGAATCAAATAAAATATTTTCTCCATGCCTATCTCCAAGACCCACAATGTATCCAACCATACTCATCACGGCAGTAGTACGAGCATAAGCAAGACGAGCATGGTACCTATAAATAACATTCAAAAGCACTCTTTGCAATTTAAATGGCATGTCATTTTTATTCAATGAGAGGAAAAAATAAGTATCAAAAATAACATTTAATAATCACAATTGGAAGTAAATAATGTATATTAATATTAATCATGCACCAAAACTATAAAATTAATTAAATATTTCTGCAAAGTAAGACAATCTTTATTAAAAAAATTGAATAATATCATTTTTCAAATAAGAACACGATAAATATATTTTAATAATTGACAAATATCTTCAGCATACATACCAAGCTGTAGGATCAGAAAATACTATTTTAAACCATTCATGAAAATTGGTGGAAATCTGGGTAAGAACTTATTGATGAATATATTAAGTTTCTCTCTGAAAAAAAAAAAAAATCTTATATAGATTAACATTATTTAAATGTATATAATACGATACACAAAATCAAAATCAAAATGCAAGAGTTAGGAAAAAAAATTAAGGCAAAATAATACTCATAAGTAGCTGTTTTAGCTGGCATCATAGCTTTGATTTCTCTTCCAGTTACAAATAGTCCTTTTAACTTATACAATTTGGATAAAATCAGGCGTAATCCATGGAGATTTGGAACCCACTCAATTAAGCCACATTCTTCATTCAATGGCACAACAGCCTACACAAAAAGATATCAAAACAGTAAATTAATTAATTAATTCTTTTTAAAAACTGCTTTTTAACAATTAATTGCTCAGAAAAAGTGGTTAATACAAAAACAAATATATAGAATATCCTTTGAAATTTTTACACTCATGTCAAAGTCTTTAATAAATCGGTTCATTAACAATTTTTTATCGATAAAAATTTAAAAATATTGTCTTAGCATAAAAATTTGTTAATTGAAAGACCAACTGGTTATAAACATAACAAAACACATCAAGAAGCTTTATGTTATACAGTTTAAGCTGCAGACAGGCTAAGTAAGAGTCATAATCTATTTGATTATTTCTATCACAGGATTAACATTCATATAGCATATTTTAATTTACATAGAAATAGAATTTCAATTTAAAAAAATCTTACATAAGTTCTTATATACAACTGTCGCCTCCGAGCTTCAGGATCAATTTTCAAATATCTATTTACAAGGTTATTAAATTCCATTAATCTGCAATCTTTCCTTAAATCATCCTTATAAGAAAGAAAAAACATTATTTTAGAAAAATAAATTAGCAGTGAAATACCAAAAAATTATTTTGGAAAAAATATTTTTAAAAATAAATTTTAAAATCAATTATATTATGTAAAGAATTTATTCAAATTCTACGTATTAGTTTAAAATGCTTATAAAAAATATCCATATTTTATCAAATTTGAAATTAATAACTAAATATATATATTGCAATAAAATACAGGGAATAAGTATGAATACGAAAACAAAAATAGTACAAAAAAATGAAGCAAATATTAGTTTGGATAATAATTAAATGTTTATGTTATACTAGCACAAATAACTTGGAATTGTTCAACTTCAAAAAAAAAACCAAAAAACTTATTAACTTTATTTAGATTTATGTCTGTTCATTGCAGCATCTTCATTTTCTTCAGTTCTAGCATCTAATTGACTAATTTTTTTTTTTTTCTTAACATTCCAAATTTAACAATAAGAAACAGTGTAAAATTCCACAAAACACTCTCCCTATAAATGCTTTCTTTCTCAATTATGCTGTATTTCCCCACACAATGACAAACTAGTAAAAAAAACTTCTCCTTTATTATTATTTCTAATTTTCATTCATTTTTGTTGCTCTGTACTTATCTATTACTACCATATTTTTTTCTTACCGTATCATGTGTGGACTATTTGTTATTTTCTTCAGGTACATTGTATGTTTTCTGCAACACATCCAACTATCAGATAGGAATTTAAGACCCCTGCTGGACCAAGATGAAAACCCAAAATGGCTGATTATATCTCATAAAAATTTCTTTGTCCCTTCAACTGCAATTTGGCCAGGCATTTTTATTTGTAAAATTACAATTCAAATTTTTCTTATTTTAAAACAAAATTTTAGGTGGTTTCAATTCATTGGTTAGTATGTTTTGTTCATTTATTTTACGTCAGCCTGCCTTTGAACAGTAGAACAGCATAAAAAATATTGTGACCCATAAAAAATCACCAAATTGGTAAAAAATATTGACTTAATTTTGAAATTTTTCCTGTCTGATCTAGGGCTTTATATTAGGTATCAATTTTGGTGAAATTTGGATGTAAATAGTGGTTGTTCAAAGGGAGGACACACAAACTTAGAGAAATCTATTTATTTATAGATTATCCGTTTTTCAAAAACATACTTTTTTAACATTAATCTATTGTTATTCAAAAACATTAATTTATTGTTATTTTACGTAATAAGTTACTGAGGGTTAAACTGTTTTTAGTAAATAAACTTTTACCTTAGGTTTGCACATAATTGGATATAACTTTCCATCACTTCCTTTAACAATGAGTTTTTAGGTTTTTGCAAGGAAGGAAAAACGTCAACCTATTAAAACAAATTGGAAAATATTAAAGTAATCAAACATATATGAAAGATATATGCTATTAAATATCAAAAACTTACACTATCTTCAAAGCCTTGTATGTATACTGGTGTGAAAGGAAAAAGCATTGTGATCAAAATCAGATTGAGAGAAATAGCAATTTGGTAAGGTAACAATCATTTGAGTTTGCAATGGAAGCATGACTTGGCTGAAATGTCTGCAAGAAAAATTACTAATGTAAAAAATATTTAGTATACACATTGCATTTTATTTACATTTCAGTAATTGACTTTAATATTTGCTTACACAAACAATAAGGAGTTAGAAAATTAAAAATTACAGGAACTAACTCTACTAGTTTTTCAAGCATTAACAAAATATAATAATTTTAAGAAACTAATGATATTGCTAAGTTTTCATATAAGGATATGGAGCAGCCTGAAGATAAAACATATATGACTTTCAAACTAGGAGAGTTGAGTTTGAAAACAAGCAAGCAAGCAAAGTCAAACAAAAATTCATGTATTAATATTGGCATATAAAGTTAGTAAATCTTTGTTATATTTGAGGAGTTTGTGGCACAAATCTTCCACTGAGGATATTGGTTCCTAATTGCAAATAACAATGTGTGTGTAATATAGCAGTATCATGTGGTGCACCTGAGTAATACTGAATCTGCTATTCTAAAAGTGAATAATATCACGTGAAATGCTCAACATTTTAAAAAAAATACAAAGTGAATATATATAAATCACAAATAGAATGAAAGAAAAAAAAAAAAGCAATTTTTTGTTTTTGTTCAGCTGTAAAGCCCAAACTACAATGTATAAAATGACAATAAATTGTTATCTCCATTTTTTGGTTTTCATCGATAAGGAAGTAAATGAACATTAATAAGCAATTATAATCTTACATTCAAAAATAACAATTATTTTCAAGAAAAATCCTGTTAATTATATTTTTAATGCCCCCTATATATGCATTTGCTTAATTTAAAAGTATATTGTAATTGGATTTGTTGGCTTTTTATGATATAATATAATGCAACTTGTTTATATTATCATGTTTGAAATTTTTATTAAAATTACCTATATGGTTAGATGAATTCTTATGATAAAGTGGTATTTAGGCTAAGGAAAATGATTTTATAAGCTCAAAATATTAGATCTCATATTAATTATAAATTTACTGTAAAGCTTTATGAACTACTTTTGAAAAATTTACAAAGGGAAGGAATAAAAGATGAATATTTATTAAATAAAAATTTAAACACACCTGTCATCAATTAGCTTTAAAAGAGTGGAGAAATTCTCACTGATGCTTAATTTATTTGCATCTCCAACATTTTTATTACTTAAATCTATTAGTTTGTCTGCCAGACGTGTAGTATCATTAATATATTTTCCAAGACCAGGATTCAATAATATTGCTTCTTGGAATATTTGTTTGCAACGCTTGCTTCTGGTTGAATAAGATGACTGAAAATGTAATTAATTATTAAATATCCTTTGAATATAATGGATCAATTAAATTTACGCATCTAAGAAAACATACTTTTGAAACAGCCATCATCATCCACATTGATTGTTGTGGATATGCAACTAATAGTCTAGAGATTAATTTCTAAAAAATATAAATATATATTAATTAATTAAAAATAACATTATTATCATAAATAACTTTTCCATATTCTAAATAAAAATTTACTGTAATTTAAAAAGCTTATAATGGTTAAACATATTAATGGTTTCATAACAAAATTGGCATGTTTAAGAAATAAATTAAAACAGTTGTTTATTAAATTATGTTCACAGCATAGTAAATTTGATGTTTTATTTAGTTTATTTAATCAAATTCAAAAATTTTTTCAGTTAAAATTAAAATTTTCAAAATATTAGTTTACAGACAATTTATTGTTTATTGCAACTGATAAAAGTGCAATGATAATGTATTGAAATATACATGTATATATCACAAATACAATATACTCACAAATATTGCAAAAATAATCAAATATTTAAATGCTATAGTATATTAATGCATGTACAAATAGCCTGTTTTTAACATCTATTTTTCCACACACACACAAACATGACCTACAGAAAAAAAAATGTTAATGATTATTAAAAAAAATTGTAAGATTTTAATGATTTTTTATTGATTATTAAAAGATTTTTAAAATTCAAGTTTGCATTTTTATAAAAAAGGTTATCCATGTTATTTTTGCTGAGAGTTACATTTCTGGGATTTAATTCTTATCTTTATAAAAAACATCATATTCCCCATTTAACATGGCGATGGATGGGGGCGATACATTGTAATTTGAGAACCATTGAATTTAATTTTAATGTTGAATATATTTCATATAATTATAGAAAGGGATCATCATTTCACAAAATTTTATTTGAAGAATTACAGAAAATAATAAATAAATAAAAGCAGGGAAATATTTACAAAAAAAAAAAAAAAAAAAAAAAAAAAAAAAAACATTTCAGAAGTGAACACACTTCTGAAATGTTTTTTGTAAAGATTTCCCAGCTCTAAGAATCTAATTAAAAACTATAAAACAAATTGTATATTAATTAAAAACATAAAAAGAAAAAAATACACAATAAAATTAATAAAGAAAAATAATTAATTATTCCATAACAAAATAAATATCTCATTTAGGGTAGAAAAAATAATTTTTGCATCCATTTTAATTTGCATTTACCATTATTATGAAATTCATAAAGCTAGAAAATTTGAGTTTAATAAAAAATTTGTCAACATTTTTAATATTAATATTGTAGTCATTTGTTAAGTTCTTTTAAGAAGTAAAGAAAAGTATAAACACAATAAATGCATAGCTAAAATAAAAATAATGTAACCTTACATAAAACTAACTGGAAAAAGATGCTGACCATTCATATCATTAAATCCCTAAAATATTGTGGATATTTTAAAAATGAATTTAATCTTTGGACAGATTAACTATTTAGATCAGGTGTCTTCAAACCATCACTCATTAGCACATTAAAATCTCTTTAATCTCGTATGTTTGGGACTATGGTCATAGTAGATAATTAAGTGTTGATATTGTTTTAAGGGGGATATCAAAGATATATTGAAAACCAATATTGAAATCACTTGTTATGCAGTTTTGATACTCAATTTTTCTAAAAGATCAATTATCTCTAATTTTTGCTGTATAATGAGAGTCACATGGTATGCTTATTAGTCCCTGAAGAACATTTTTTATACAGTACACCAAGTATGCACTATTATAATTGTGCAAATATGATATGTAATCTGCTAGAAAATAACACTGTGATGAAACCAAAATTTACAATTACAATAAACTCTGGGTGAAACAGCAAGCAGCATGGTGTTCCCCATCTAGTGGTGAAGCTTGTCAAACACCCAAATCTATACAAAAAAATAAAAGCGATAGCTCAATTGATGCGGATTATAAAATATGCTGAACTTTAGAATGCAGGATTAAATAGAGATTACTATTTTTTATTAAAAATAACGTGATTTCATGGTGTTCCCCATCTAGTGGTGAAAAACCAAAAATCTAATTGATGCGGATTATAAAATATGCGAGAATGCAGAAAATAGAGATTACTATTTTTTATTAGCTTGAAACCAAAAAATATGCTTTGTATGCTTTGTACTAATTACTAAATAATTCCTTATCTATTTAGTTCTTTTTATACTGAGATTATAATTTAAGTGAGATTATAAGTTGTGTATACACCATGTTTTGATGACAAACTGAAGGAAAAAAAGTTGTTTGTAATTTTGTAAAATTTCTTAAGTATAGTGTGTTAGGTCTTAGTCCATCCAACTTTGTGGAGCATTCTATATGACCCTTTAACCAAATAGTTATAATAACAATAAAATAATTTAATTTTTTTAATTAAGAATTTTACATATGTAAAAAATCAATAGAAGGATATTAAAACAGAACAAAAATATAAAATAAGATAATATGTTGATTATCTCTTTTTATATGTTAATAAAATTTTGAAACAATACAATAATTTAGAAGAAATGAATAATTTACTTGAAGTGCTCCAGAAACACTTGGATGTGAATGACAAATTCTGGAAATCAACTGAGGGAAAGCAGTTAAGAATAAATAAAGAGGAACTGTTCCACATAGTTCTTGAATCTAAAATGGATAATATTATAAAAATACATGATATATCTCCTTTAATAGGAAAATTAAAATAATTTAAAATATTGAAGTAAATAATACCATATTTGTCATTTTTTCCAGCCATGGAGCTGTTGACTGCCAAGGATTAGGGGATTTTTTGCTTGAATTGCCACTATCATTACTTTGTAATGTTCCTAAGTCAAACCAAATATCTAAAAGTCGGGGTAATGAATGATACACATTTTTACAACCATGTCTTAATGAAGTTCCAAAATTCTTCACAACTTTAATCATAATTTCTCTGAAAATAAAAGGAAAAAAATTATTTTCTTAATAAAATGCTACAAAAGATGCACTAACAGAACAAAAATTTTAATATTTACGCTTTTGAATCCGGGGTTTCTGTGGCATTAAGTACTTTATCAAAATATTTGGCCAAATGAAAATGGCTAGCTTCCCAATCTGGTTGCAAACTGACAACTTCTTTGTACATTTCAATTAATTTAATGCTATCAACAATAGATGATTCTTCACTATAGATAGCCAGTAATAATTTAGCCTTAAAAATTAAAAAAAAAAAAAGTATCAATAAGAATAAATAAATAAATATATATATATATATACGAAAAAGGGATATTCTACATAAATAAAAGGATAAAAGATTGAAATAATTAAACTTAAAATTTTTTTAAATTCATATCTCTTAGATTAAAATATTGTAATGACCACATTAATATTTACAAAATTTTACATACTATTTGTTAATTATTACGGAATATTCCTTCTATAAATCAACAATATATTTTTAAATAAAAAAAAAAAAAAAAAAAGATTTCAATAGCATGTTATAAATATTCAAGTGTGCATTATATATACATATACTAGTACATACAATACAGCATTGTACAGCTATAGAAAATAAAATTTATTAACACTTTTATTTAGATCCATATTTGTTCAAGGCACCATCTTCTTTCATCAGGTCTAGCATTTGATTGAATTGTTTTCTTTTCTTACGAAGCATTGCATTTAAGTAAATACAACAAAACATTCTCTCCTATAAATACTTTCTGTCACCCCTTCCAAAACTCCTCCTATAACTATTAAATTTTGAAACCTAAGAATGCCTATTGACATGGAGGGAAAGGGGAAACTGTTCTTTACTCATTCATTGTCATCTTAAAGAACCTTATCTCCCATTTGATAACATCAAAAAGTCTCCAAATGTCTTTATCCTTTAAACTGCAATGTAGCTAGGAGATTTTTATTGGTGAAATTCTGTTTCTTTTTTATTATTTTTCAAAGACAATTTTAGTTAGTTCAGAATTCATTAATTAGTATGTTATATATATATATATATATAAAATTATGTAAACCATGAAAAATTTGCCAATTTAGTAAAATGTCCACTTGGGTAGTTATTTAACAAACATTGATCCAATTTCAAAATTGTGTTCTAATTGAACTAGGCTTTGAGTTAGAAGTATCCCTGTAAATTTTGCAAGGTAAATTGAGGTTGGGCAAAGGCAGGCAAGTAGACATAAAAACTTTGAGAAATATATAAATTTCAGAACATTGGTACAACTTTTATTTGAAAAGAAATGTTAATTTTCTGGAGAAAATTATTTTTAAAAAATCAAGTGTGCACACAAATATATAATTGTATTTTTCATACTTAAATTTATAATAAAAGTCACAACTAAAATTTTCTAATCTATAATAAGAAATTAGTTATTATTATTTCATAATCTTTAATAGCAATATTTTTTCTTCATTCTTATATATAAATATTAGAAAAAATTAACTTAATTTTAATTCATAATTGGTTTATAGTAAATGAAATTATTATTTTTCCATTATTATTTAGTATTATTATTTTAATTCCCAATTTAATAAATTAAATATATTTATTACTTGCTCATAGTACTTTAAGAACACATGTAATAGCTATTATGATATACAAAAGCAATGAAACTTACTTTTTGCACAAGATAATTTATCAGTAGACAAATTAAGTGGTGAACTTCTTTTATCATGAATTGATGGAAAATGTTCACTAATACCTTTTTTGTAAACAATATATTGCCTGTTCTTTTTCACCCTAAAATGATTTTAAAGCAATAAGAAAAAACAATAATAAATGCAATAAATTTGATTTTACTTTTCAAAAGTAATTAGAAAAAAAAATTTAATTAATAAAATAATAATGAACATTTTTTTTCTAAAATAAAAAAAAATTTGAGTCTTTTTGATAATATATATAAAAAAAAATTATTTCTAACATAGAGTTTTAATAGAAATTTTTAAATATATTTTTATAACTTGAAATTAATAAAGAAACAAAAAACAGAATATATATATACTATAATTTTCTGCCAATAATCTGCAGATCATACAATGAAAAAAATAATAATAATTTAAAGCAACTGTGTTTAATCTTTCTGCACTTATCACACATAGATGTTTGATGTAAGATGTAAAAGGGTGTATGAATTGATGTACAGATGTATGGAAGTAAAATCTGATTATAGATGTACAAAGATGTATCAAATGATATACATATATATAAATGTCAAAGGCTGAAATGAAGTTATAGATAAATAAAAACACTCTACAGAAAGCTAATTAATAATTGTGATACTGATCAAGATTTTTCATCTCTAACAAATATGGAAATAATAAATCATGGGAAATTATTGTCTCTTTTTTTTTTCACCATAGTTCTTTTCTCCAATTTGCATTATTTGTAATTTACAACTATATTTTTATATAAATACGTCCACAAAAAACCGATTTTCAAAAATAAATAAAAAAATTTCACTCGTTTTAAGCCATGAGTATAAAAACAGAACTTGTTGGCTAAAAGGTATGACAAACAACAAAATACTTCAGAGATTATATAAGATCTTTTCTTTGATGGTATTTTTAAGGGAACAAAAAATCATGCAAGGTTATATAAGATTGCAAATAATACATAGGAAATTACAGTAAAAAATAATAATAATAATATGCATTTTTTTAATTAAGGAAATATTAATTGATAAAGGAAAAGTGCAATGCTCTGATTTCAGATAAAAAGGATAAATGAATATTTTGGACATACTTTGCTCCATAACCATTTAGTCTTTTTCCATAAAAAAAGTCAGCTGAATTTTTATTTTCAACTTCCAATAAGCAACTATAAGCTCTTTGATGAAAACCATTCCTGTTCAACAATAAATAATTTATTCAATAATTCATAAATATAAATCAAACCTTTAGAAAAAGCTAAAAACTAAATAACTGTAATTTTTCATTTTTTTTAGCTATCAATCTGAATTATATTTTATTTTAATAACTCCTTAAAAAGAGAAAATATTATTAGACTCCCAATTCCCTTTTCATTGCTAAAATAAACATCAGAGTAGTTTTTTATGTTATATTTAGCTCATTTTATATTAATACTAAATAAATACCAGTCTTTTTTACTCAAATTTGAATATTCAATAATTAGTTACAATAATTATAATATAATAGAGAACTTCCATTAAAATTTTTTTTTTTTTTTTTTAAACTTCAATAATTTCAGAAAAATATTTTTTTTTTTGAAAAAAAAAAAATAAAAATAAATAAATATGAAAATATTAAGCACAAAATAAACATTAAAAGAATGAACCTACATGATTGGGGGGTTCTGCATAAAAAATGTTATGAAAAGTATCATAATCTTTAATGCCTTTTGATTTTAAATCCCGAATTCCTTACAGTAATATTTAGAATTTCAACTAAGACATAGATTGTTTAATAAATTATAGTGCCTGAAGAAAATAACGAAAAGTAAACATTAATATAGTAATTGTTTCACCAACTTACAGCAATTATTATTGCATAATACATTCAGAAAAGTAAATTTTATCATGCAGAGAAACAAATGCCCTTCTACTCCCTAATATAAGAAAATTAAAATAATTTTTCATCCATGAAAAATTGGTTAATGTGAACTAGATTGTTTATTATAAATAGAAGTAATATTATCCTATATGTATGTATAATGCTAATTGTAAAAATTAAATACAAACATGAATAAAAACTAATGCTAAAGCAACAAAATAAAAACTACACACTTTCTGGCCAGTCTTGCACTTTGTAGCCAACATTTTGTAATTTCATGATCAAACCTAGTAGAAAATTCAGGCATCTTTTCTTTTCCAATTTTTAAGAGAACTCTGTGAAGATTATGAATTGGTTCTTGATATCTTGATGAGGACTATAAATACATAAATTAAATAATAATAATATATTCATTTTAAAATAAATATACAACAAATCATTAAAAAATGCTAACAAAATTTTAGTATAATTGTGTTAATTATTTAATATTTTTTATTCTGTCAAATTCAAGCAGTTTTATTAATTCACAAAAAGTTGCTAAATAACTATACACATGGAAATATACGAGGAATATAAATTTGTAGGTTTCAGAATTGCCCATTTATTTATTTTTTTTTTTTTGCACATGCAGTATGTTTTACATTAAGTAATCAAATCCTAAAATTCTACTAATTCTATTATTATTATCAAATTAAGTTTTTATTTCATTTAAAATATAATGTAAATAGTACATTAAAAACATTCAAATTATTTTTACTTGAAGTAGATTTCTTCTCACGGACATGGTTGGTAAGATTTCATTAAAGAGAGACATTGTTTTTGATGGACTTCCATCGAGGGAATTTAGGTTAAATATAGATCTTACTCCCTGTTGTAAATCTGTCAGCATATGCATCCTATTCACATAAAAAAGAAAAAGTTAATTAGAATAACACTCAATGAATATTCTACATGAACAATTTGGTTTAATAACTTACTAAATAGCCCCTGCCCAAACAAGGCATAAAGCTTATTTAGTAACACAGTTCTCTTTAACCTGGCAAGTTAGGGACATTGCAGTGCCGGTTAGCTATTTTGCCAGATTATCGAGCATCAATAAAGTTTTAAGGGGAATAGAAAAGAAGAAAAACTCTAGATAAAAATTTAAATGCTTAAAACATGTACATAGTTAACGTATTTATGCACATTCTGAGCTCATGTAGACAACATAATTATCTGAAGTGAGCAACATTGTGCCACCATTTTGAAGCCAAAACACCCAAATCCATAAGGAATAAAATAAGAAATCGAAAACATCAGGCTGACTCATAGAATGCGCTGACTTATCAAATGCTGAATTAAAGAAAGGCTACTGTCTATTCATTAAGTTAAAACAACAATGAAACTAAAACAAGAATGATACTATTTTTAAAATCTTTTAAAAACAATTATAAAACATTTGCAGTCGATTGCGAGAATTTCTTGAATAGAATTAGAAAAACTTACAAAATTTTGAAAATGATATACATGTTTAAATTAGAAGAATATGCTTAAATTCATATCTTATATGTATGATGTTTTTAAAAAAAAATTAAACAAAATAGCTTGACATAATTCTAGAAAACTACATTTAAAAATTTTCTTTCAACTTCAGGCGATAAAATAATTCTTCTAAAATGGAAGTAAATAAGATTTGTAAAAAAATACAAATGATTAACAATAATTTTTTTATTTTACAATGTCAGACTTATCAAAATTAATTACTATATTTTAGCATTTTATAACAGCAGCATTTTAAACTTTTTTTTACAAACAAGAAAAAAATAAAATTGTATATCTGACCTTATAAGATATTCATAACCTCTTAAGTAAGCACCTTTTTCCATGGATGCCGCTGAGAGAGGTGCCATTTGACGACTACGAATGATATTAGCATACTTTTCAAAACCATCAACATCCTAAATTAAAAATCACAAAATATTTTTTAATATTTAAATATAAACATCTAACATTAGATATTAATAATAATACATGAATTATATTTAACCTTTTTATTTGCCAGATGTAAAATATTTCCTACTGCAATAGTCCATTCTTCTTTGTTTTCTTCCTAAATAAATACAAATAAATCCTTTTGAGAAAGTGGTGCATTTTCTTAATAAAACATCTGGTTTATGGTTTATTTGAAACATTTATGGCTAATTTGAATGTGAACTAAATTTGAAAACAAATTTATTAATGACTGTATCAACTATATTTACTAAATATGTATTTTAAAAAAATAATTATTTCATGTTGAAATAGCATTCTATGAAATTTTTTTCCACAATAGAATTTCAGTAAGGATTTTTTTGTGATGCATTAAAAATTATTTTTATTCTGCATATTGTTTATAATTTATACATAAGTGTATCATTCACAGTACATCATTTGTATTTTCAAATTTCCATCCAATCCCTATATTTATTTATGTTTGTTCTGACTGTAAACAAGAAAAAAAAAATAATATATATATATATTCAAAAGAAGTAAATATTATTAAACAAATGGGAACCAACCATAACAAATTTACAAATGTTTTTTGGGTTTAAGTTTTTAAGTAAATATATTCATATAACTGTATCTTGATTAGACACAAATGTTTTTGGATTATTATATTTGTTGTTTGAATATAATTACACATTTATTTTGAATATATATAACTTTGAAACTTTTTATAGGTTTTAAGCAATTCTTTATGAAAATTTATAACAGTTTGGAGACAATTTCTATGATATATGTTAGCATTCCCATAAGCTTTGCCAGATTGACAATGAGTTTCAGTTGATAATGATGATGAATATGAAAATCGTACAGTTCAGCATTGCAGCATTTTCCAATCAATTTAATTATCTTTCAATTGATATTGATGATAGATGAAAGATCAAATGCAAAAAAGAAAATCTGCTAACAAGAAATTAAAATGCAATAAGAAAGAAAAAAAAAAAGCATGCATTTAAATTTTTTTTTCACTTCTATTGAAATTACACATTTTAAAATTAATAACTAAAAATTATGTTTGTATGGAAAACTGGCAAGTAGTGGGTGGGATTTAAAAGGATTTTAGTTATAATAAAAATATCTTTAATTTTTTACAATTAAAATTTTGTTAAAATAAAAACTAAAGGAAAAAAATTCTACATTAACAATTATAAATTTTTCTTTTAAAACAATTTTGTACTGTGTCTCCTTGTCTGCCTAACTACTACTCAAACAAGTAATTGATTTGTCCATTTATGCTGTTAAATCAGCTCTCTACCATTCCATGCTATCTGTTATCAGACTATACTAAGTTTCTGTACAAAAACAAAAAAATGGCTTGTAATAAAACATAAATGTAGAATCATGGATAAGTTGTCAATATTATTTTTGTAAATTAAACACAATCAACAACAATAACTTTAACGACATATTATCCTAATTAAATCTAATCTAATCAATTGTTATTTGAAATCACTGAAAATAAATTTTACAGTGTTAGTTTATCTATGATTATGAACTTTCTTAGATTTGATAAACTATCAGTATAAATTTAATATTTAATATATATATATACACACATATATCTTACAAATTTACTTTGAAATAATTTTAATGCTTATTACATTTGTGCTACAAAATAGTACTGAAAAGAAGTTTTAAGATGGAAAATCCTACTAGGAATGTTTAATAGTTTAATATGTATCATGGAAAAAACTTACTTTATTTGAAAAAACTTTTTACAACTATAAATACCATAAAATTTTCTAAAAGTAAACAGAATTCATAAATCAAATTACTTCTTCTAAATATGATTCAAGACTCCCCAGCTTGCTAGTTGCCAAAGCTGCTTCTATTCTAAATGAATTCAGACACTCCTTCCATTCTGGTCTGATACATGAAATAATTTTAAAAATTAAAGTTTGAAAAGGTAAAAAAAAAAAAAGCATATAAAAACACTCAAAAATAAATATTTATGTTGAAAGTAAACATACGAATTATAGCATTAAAATAATAAATAAAGGAAAAAATTCTTTTTGCTTTTATTTAACTATAATTAATTTAAGAAATATGAATGAAAATACATTTAAGTAATTGGTACAACTAGAATCCAACAGCAAAATTTTTTTTCCTATTTTTAAAGACGAAAATAAAATTAGTTTTTATCTAATCCGAAAAAAAAAAACTTTTTTTTTCCTCCTATGATATAATGAAATGATATTATTTGGTTTATCTGACTAATTTTACAACAGAAGTTAATTTAATATTTTAAATGAGCCATTTTCATAAATTTATTACCAAAGAAAATATAAATATCTTGTTAAATTTATAGAGAGATTGTGTTTAATTTATTATTTTAATATTAATATTTATTCTAATATTTTTTTAACTATTACTATATTTTCTGACATAAAATATTCATATTTTTATACTTTAATTTAATAGCACTGAAATTTTTATTTAATGACAATTTGACAATTAAATTATTCTATTAGGTAAAAAGAAAGATTATAAAGAAACATAAGAAATCAAGATTATTGACAATGTAAGAAGTAAGAAGATTATTGAAACAGGTAACTTTATAATACTTTTAACAACGAACATAAGAAATGAATGTCTTCTTAGAAAATTAAAAATTAAATAACGAAAAATAAAACTTACTTTTATGTCACTTAAAAAATGGTCAAGCAATTGCTAAAACACATAATATTAGTGTTATAATGATTAATTTTTCTATTTTCTTAACTTTGAACACATACCTATCACTAAGAATTCCATTAGCATAAGAAATTGCCGTAGTAGGTTGATCCATTGCCAAAAAACATTTTAGAAGACCACCATAATAATTAACTTCTTCAGGATATAATTTGATGGCTTTTTCATAACAAGCAAAAGCAGCTTGCATATCCCCTAGAAATAAAGCACAAAAACTAAATGGGGCTTTGTGGCTAAATACATCATTTCAGGCTGAATTCATGAATTAGCATCCAAAATTTGGTTAACCAAGATAATTAAATGATTTGATAAAATGTTCATGTATTTTCATTACTTACAAATAATTATGAAGAATTTTTAAACATTTCATATTAAAATAAAATACTAAAATTCAACCTGTAGCTTCACTTTCTAAGATAAGATCATTTAAAGTAGGTTCTTCTTTTCTTGTGGCAGCTACACCAGCAACAACCCATCAGAATCATCCAAAGATGTATATATTTTCTAAAAAAAAAAAAAATCTGCATTCATTATTTATTTTAAATTAGATTCGATATGTTGCATTTCTATTTAATTGAAAAAAATTAATTGAAAAGATTATTTTATTTCATATGCTCAAATAGCTGATATTTAAATGAAAATGGATAAATTTTTAATATTACAATTACTATATAATTTACAATAAACATCTGTTATTTATAATAAACATTAAATATTCACAAGAAATAATTTTTTATTTCAAATGTTAATATTTTTGCCATTTAAAGATGATAGTTTTATCCATAATTTTTTTCACCCATGGCTTGTTCATACATTGTTTTAATACTTAAAAGAATATTTTAAATGATTGATTTTAATATATTAAGAACTAAAACTAACATTTAACATTAGCATTTTAATCATTAAGAATATAATTCTTTAAAACAAATCTCATTTACTTTTATCCTGAATTTAAGATGTCCACTTTCTTTCCTAACAATAAAAATTTTGTAAATTGCTCATTTCAATATTATTTTTACTTACTTCATTAAATTTTGTATTTATAGAAATCATTGATTTACACATTGATTTGAAACTGTAATGATGATCTAAATAAATCTGATCTCAACAATATCTATTAAAGAATTATCTATCTATTTCAACAATATCTTTACTCTAATATACTATACACATGGACAATAGCTAGGAACATATCACAAATGATTATTTAGACTAAAATTAAGAAGAGATGGAGGACAAGCAGGATAAAACAATGCATTAACACTTTTGGACAGTACAATAAAGATAATTTAATTTGCTCTGGAACAGAAGGTTTTGAAAAAAATGTTTATTAACAACAGAAGCAACATTTTAGAAAATTATTAATACAGGGTATGTTCACCATGGAGTTTGATGCAACATTTTACACATTGTACAATACTTTGCACAACAAGATTCATCAGCTGTTGAGGTAATTTATTCCACTCCTCTGTCAGTGCACAGATGAGGATGTTCTTTTTGGAGGATATTATCAATTACAAAGGTGCCTCCCGAAACAACCTAATTCAGATCAGGAAGGCATACAAGACATTGAATATCTTCACTATTTAGATAATCATGAACAACTGTTCGCTAACATAGTGCATCCTTGTCAAAACAAATTTACCACAAAGTGCCCCACAAAAAAATTAACATGAAGAGCAGCAGAACTTCCTTAATGCATCTTTGGGAGTACCAGTCTCAGTTGTACCATTGCAAATGCACCTAAGATGAATTTTGACAATGGAACACACATAACAGGTCTTTGGGCATATAGTTCTTCTTCCAAACATCTGCTTATCATTTTTTGGGAGATCTATTTGTCTGTGGCAACAATAAACTCATCTGCCACCTACCTAGCTCTGATGTGCTAATCCCTTTTTGCTTATGGAACATTATACCTATCTTCTGTAAGCATCATACTCCTAACACAACCACCCCATTGATGCTTGCTATGCGTTCCATTTGTTTTAAATGATTTTCAAAACCAAGAAATAATGCTATGACAATGTCAAATATCATTCATATTTTTGTTTCCAATAACATAATATGTCCTTGTCTAAAATCATTTAAGCTATATTGGGAAAACATACAGAAAATTTTCTCTTCATCAATCAAAGTTTTCCTGTTAGACCTACACTTTGAACAATACCTGCTCATATGCGTCAAATCCTTTAAATCTCTTATCAGTGCTACCACATGAAAAAAGATGTTGAAATAAAAAAAAAAAATGCATACACAACACTTCTTCCCATATCCGAAGCTTATACTAATTTCCACATTTTGCAGTTGCTATGAGTGATAGTGTCCTTCGTCATTATCAGTTGTCCCCTAGTATATTTATAATATAACAAAAATTAAATACAGGTTTTAAAACATTTTTAATTACACTCAACTAAAGAAAAATTTAATAATAAAAAAGAAAAACATTAGTACATCTGAAAAAAAAAATGGTTCATTCTATATTTATTTAATAAAAATCTTAAAAATACTGATATGGATTTTCTATAAATTAGAAAAATTATTTTTATTACATTTAGAAAATGAATTTCAAAGTGCATTTCATGTTACATATTATTTGGCATTCTTTGAAAAACTATGTTATATTTTGCTTCCAAACTCTTTATTGGTATAGTGAATAATATTTATAAATTTATAATATATATATTATACCTGTATGAAGCTTATGTTATTTTCCAATTGATCAGGAAATTGTTTTAAGAATGTTTCTAGATGCATTAATGCTCTTGCATAGGCTTGACAGGCGAATGAAGATTTTGCCAGTAGAATTTGTGGTATACTAGATAAACATACATTGACTGATTGGAAGGCTTTATCTTGAGATAATTTTGGACCTGCAAAAGCAAAATCAAAACCATTAATATTAAAAACTAAAGGATAACAAAATCATTTAATAAGTATCAAAAAACAATCTACCCAGAGATCGACTACTTGTTCTTGAAGACACGTCACTCTGGTAATGATGAACCCATTTAGTTAAATGATCAACAACTGAGAAAACAGTCTGTGAACTCAATTGGCACAAATCATTCATTGTCAATGATTGCTCACTATGTCTTAGAACTGTCGTTATCTCTGAACATATCTGGAAAGTTACACAGAAGTTTTTAATAATTCAAAACATTTTCTTTAAAATACATTTATAGAATTAAAAACATCTTAATTCAGAACTAAGAATTTGAAAATTGATAAAAATAAGAAATTTATTTGCACATGTATAAATGGTAGAAAATATTGGGCTTGGTTATATCTTAATGTTTTAGGAATGCCCTGTTCCAAGAAATTTATTTTGATATTTTTGTTTAATATCAAAATAATTTTATTTTTTATAAAATATTTTTGAAAGCATAGTTAAATAATTCAACATAAAAATTCAGCTAATATAATATGCTTTTAGAAAGTAACATGAATTTGACAACATTGCACCAAAATAATTCTACATGGAACATCAAAAAATATAAGAATAGAAAATATGAAATAAAATATTTAATTTTATTTAGCAAAAATTCAAACTTATTTGTTTACCAATTACTATTTTATGACTAAAGAAAAATAATGAAATTCAAGATTGCTCACTTCACTCTTTTCAATTTCTGTTGAATCTAAAAGAGCATACACAACAAGATGAGGAAGTAAAAATAAAGTACAATTGAGATCATATTTGATGATCACAGAGCAAGCATGGAACAATTTGAAAGGATTTTCTTTTTTAACCTGAAATGATATAACTATTAAAAAAAGTCTCGCTCACACAAATATTTAAATTTATTACTAATCCATAAACTATTAATTAAAAATTACTTTTTGTAAGAGGCTATAAAACCAATTTTGGTCCAATCTTTAAATGTGCTTCCTATTTTACTTTGGTAAATAGGAACTGGATACTTTTTTTCTCGATTTTCTAGGGGTTTATATCTGAAAAAGAAATAATGTGCATTATAGCAGAATATTAAACAAAAACACAAAAATAGTAATACAATTTAATGTTTTATATGGGTTTTTATACAATTTAATGTTTTATAATGTCTATTTGATATTTTCAATGCCAGAAAAAATATAATAATATATATATATACAATACACCTAAAGTCTTTATTATGTAACTTTTTAACACAATTGGGACAGCTAAAATTTAAAAATATTCGTAAAAAAGCTAAAAATATTCATAAAAAGAATAAAAAAATATTTTCTTAAATATTCAGAATTAAAATGTATTTTGTAAAGCCATTTTAATAAATCAGGCTTTAAGAAATAAAGATGAAATTATGTGTGGCATTAAATAACTATTTAAAAAGCTTTTTTAAAATAACATGAATTTGATGATATTGCACTAGAATTAACAATTCTTCAAAGAAAAATCAGAATATTAAAATAATTTAATTTTTAATAGCACAAAATTCTTTTTTGTATTTATGTATGGAAATTATTACAATTCAACAATTAGTAAAACTTAGGCACAGATCAAGTGCATTAAAAATAAAAAAAACTCATTATTCAAATGAAATTAAAACAAATGCAATTTTTTGAAATAATTAAAAAGGCAAGGAAGTTTCTATAAAATCATTGGAAAATTATAAAAACAAACATTTTCTTCTTTTTTTAATTTCGAATTGATATTTAAAATTGAATTTTAAATACACAGTAAACCAATTCTTACTGGGAATGAAAAAGGACATTAAGAATTTCCTGTATATCAGGTGGAAATCGTTTCCATAAATGATTTCCACTTGATCCTAATTCATTTGAACATTTATAAAACCTTAAAACTTCTTGAATAGCACATGCAGAACAATCCTGAAAATAAATTTAAAAATATGCACTAATTAAAAAAAAGCTTCACATAATCATAACTGACAACATCTATTTTTAAAAATGTGAAAGATTCATTTTATTTTATTTTATAATTAACCAACACCTAATTAACAATATTATAAAATGCTTAAAGATTATCTTAAAATATTATTATTAATATTTATCTTTTCCATATCCTTACAGTTTAAAAAAATTTAAGATTTTATACATCCTAATTACTAGTGACACACAAGAAAATTATAAATGCTCATTAATACATAAATAAAATGGGACAGAACATTTTCTTTTATATAAATAAAATGCATCTAAGATTAAGATTTTAATGCATTTTTAAAATCATTTCTGTCAAAATTTATATTATTTTTCTTTACTTCTTTCCTTATAATTTCATAGAATGAATCACATAATGAAATTCAAATAAAGTAACATCATTTTAATCTAGCGAGTTCGAGACTACAGCCATTCTGAATTATCGAGTGTTTATATATATTTAAAGGGGATATCAAAGAAAAACTACTTCAGTTAAAAATTTAAACATCACATATTACACAAGAAATACTGTAATAAAATCTAACCGATAGTTAAAAGAAACACTGGGCGAAAATATGCATAGCATTGTATAATCATCCAGTGGACAAGGTTAACAAACGCTGAATCCATATAAAAACAATATGAAAGCGAAGGGTCATTCAGTACCGAACAATTGAATGTTGGAGATGTTTATTGTATCTTGTTTATTAATACATTTTTATCTAGTACAAATGGAATTTATTACCTTTAATTAAAATAAAAATTACAGATAACATTATTTCTGCAAAGATGAAGCTCTTTTGTTTTTAATAAAATCTTGTATAGATTTGAAAGAAGGTTTTGCATTATAGAAGGGCAGAAGAATTTCAGTCAATTAAGATTGATAGATCAATGGCAAGAAACAAATGCAGAAGAGTTGTTAGTTATGAATAATTATTATTAAAATGACACTTCAAAATACATGATTATGCATAAAATAGGATATTGTAATTTCTACTAATTTCATAAATAGTAAGATATCATAATTGTGAAAAGAAAACTAATCAATATATATTTAAATACCTGTACACAATAGAATTAGTTTGAAAAGAGAGGTTCACAGGAAATTACATATTTTGGTAATTTACTCCTACATCGAAAATATTATATTTCGAATGAATATAACACTTTCTTTCTAATTGCAATAAAAAACAGAAAATTTTTTTGATACAGAAATAAGAAAGCACAATAAAGTATATTATTACATCTTTATATACAATCCTTATCAACAATCTTATCTGTAGTATTACTAAGCATTTGCTAAGAAGTTCATAAAATTTTCTAGTATTCTTCTTTCTTTCTTAAAGATTCTTCTAGTAACCATGAAAAAAATATGATAATAAAACTTTCCATTTGGTACCATGCTTAATGAAATTCTGCCAAGATGGTATTTTGAATGGCAATTATTTTTTTTTTATATTTCATTACTCTGAGAATTACTGATAAATAGTTAGAAGAAAGAAAATAAAATTTTAAATTGGCGATGATGATATAAGGAAGATACTGCTTATAAATTACTGTACAGTGTAAATTAGTTTTAAGCTAAGTGTAAGCACTAATAAAACATAGTTTGACTACCTATCGCATGGAAAGTTGATAAGCGGGCAAGTAGAACGGATTCATGAAAAATTAGGAAGAAAAAGTCATTTTAGGAGGGCCTTTAATTGGAATAAAAAAGAATACTAATTTTTAACATTTAAAATTTTAGATGGCCCAATATAAAAAAAAAATTTAATGAAAAAATTGCCCACGAATTATAGTACTTTTTTTCTTTCAAAGCAGTTTTGCACAATGTCTATTTTACTAGCACCTACGCAAGTATTCAATTCATCCATTTTGGTCATTAAATCGGAAGTTTACTATTGCATGTTACACATGGTCGGACTATTAAATACAGCATTTTCAATTATTAAAAGATATCAATGACAGAAGAAAAATTAAATGAAAAATCATATGGTTTTCAATATATAAATACCTGAATTCCACTTTGTTCAGCTGCAAGAAACGAATGAACTAATGCTTGTATTAATGCAAAGGCAAAATTTTCATCGTCAATACTACTATAAAAATTAGCTAATGTTTCTTTTGATCTAGCACTTTTCATATCAAGCCTATAAAAAATTAAAATTAGTCTTTTAATATTAATTAATAATAAAATTTAAGTAGAGAAGAACTTTTCAGAATAGCTTTTAAATCAAATTTTAATTTCTAACAGTACAAATAATTTCAGTTCTATAAATGAAAAATTTTTAAAAATATTATAAAATTGAAACAGGGTGCTTCATTGAAATGATAAATGTAAGAAAGTTAAAATTTTATTATTTGGGGAAAAAATGTTACAAGTAAATATATAATACAAACCTCCCAGGATCAATTGCACCAAGTTCTCCAAAACAATCTCCTAAAGCTGTTTTAATTCTTGAATCAGACTCTCGACAACCCCCAATTAACTAAAACCAGTATTAAGTAATAATAATTTATTAATAAAAGTACAAATATATTATATCTAAGATAATTTAGAGTAAAAAAAAAAAAAAATTATTGTACATACTGCAGCAACAAGGTGTGATAATAAATTGTCAACACTCTCTCTTGCATGCAAATGGTCATGGATGGCTTTCTATAAACATGTCCCGAAAAAAATACCTTGGTATTATTTCACATATTTTTAAAAATAATTTACACAAAATAATCAATCATGAAAAAAAAAAAAAAATTTTTTTCACCTGATTTGACTGTAGAACTTGCTTAAGTTTTCCTAAAGCATGCAATCTAACTTCCAAATTCTCATGACTAATTCCTTTTAACGAATGGCATAATAAAGAGCAAAAATCTGCCATACTGTTGATAAAAAGAATAATATTTTGGAATTAAATTTTTGTATTTATAAAGAAATGTATAAGAGTAAAAATTTAATATGCATTAAACAAGACCATAAAGAAATTGGTGTAAAAAAAACAACAGAAGTAATCTTATAAGATATGTTAAATCAATATTTGTAAACTCTTCCATGGAGTGTAGAGTGATGGTTAAATAGACTTTTAAAAATATAATTTATCCTTATACAATTTCAAAATAATATTAAGTGATTTATTGCTACTGCATCATATTACCATTGATTTCCTCTTATTTCTTAAGTAATATCATTATATTACATTTATTTATTTTACAAACTTACTTTTATGGATCTAATAAGATCTACATTTTTATTATGTCCTATTTTTAGAGATAAAAATATCATACAAACATTTATGGACAACAGCAATAACATAATGAAGAATTTAGAAGGATAAAGAAGGATTTAGTAGATAAACATCTACTAAATCCTTCATAAATCTAAATCAAAGTTAATATGTCAGATTTAATTTATAAAAACTGTAATAATGAAACTGTAAAAATGCATATTTATTTAAATTTAATAAGGTAATAGTTTATTAACCATTCAATATAAATTAATTAGTTTAGTTATTAAGCTTTAAGTTAGTTAAATGAGACAATAAACTAAATAGGAAATCTAAATCTAGGCATAAATATATATTAATTTTTTTTTTTAAATTTTTCTCTATCTGAACCTTTACCTAATTTTTATAAGTTTAAAATGGGTTAAATATTAAAAATAAAATCTTAAAATACTCCAAGTAATACCAATGTTAATTTCATATGCTTATTTAAAAGATCATTGAGTTTATAATATTTCAATTTACTAGTTTCAGATATCTATAAAAAATGTATCATTGATTGTCTGTAATATTTTTAGAAAATCACTTTAAAAATTTATAGAAAAGTACAGAAATTTTATTAATCTTAGAATTATCATGTACTAAAATAGTTAGCAATGTGACATTTATGACATTACAATATAAATAGGAGACCAAAAAAAGAGGGGAAAAGGTCAATACAAATCGCATCATATTAAAAAATATATTAACCTTGAAGGGCTTTCATTATAATCTTTCAAAACTGCATTGATTTGCCGCAATTCAGGTGTGTCTGGCACAAAGTACAAATCATGGTAGAAATCACTTAGATAGGACCTGGTTAAAGAAGAGAATAAAATAAGCAAAACATAATTATGCTCATTATTAATTTTCAAATATTCAAATAAATAAAATACCTTTTTTCAATTATAAGGAAATTAAAAATTTCAGCAATCGCAACAGGCTCTAATTCTAATAAAGGTAAAAGGGCCACAATGATTTGGTTTAGAAGAGGACCTAAGCAAGTTACTTCAATGCTGTGAAAATAAACAAGAATGAAAAAAAAAAAACGCATTTGTTACATAAATGATTATTTTCAGTGCCAAATATAAACATATACAAAATTAGGTACTTCCATAATATTAAAGACCACATTATTTAAATAGTGCAAGTTCTCTGTCCATGATAGATAGACTATAGTAACTATGCTGCTGGTATTTGGCGATTTATTACTCTTATTATTAATATTAATAAAAAAATGTCAAAAAAAGAATTTTGTTTTTTAATTTTACATGTACAATAAGACCTCTCTTAATGCAGTTTTAGTATTATACAGTCATATTAGCACTCTCCAAAATTGCAATATGGATAATACTAACTTCATTGCTTGGAAAAACTAAAATGTCACAGATGCTGTAGATAACAACAATCTTTCCTCTTAAGATGTGACTGTGACATGCTTGAAAGGAGTACATAGTATGTATAGTATAGTGAAAATGTATAGTTGGATTTAAGCGAGGATGTTGACACGAGAGAATACATTGTTGACATTGACAAAATTATCAAACTAGGAAATGAAATGGGATTAAATAATAAAAATGCACAAGATATTGAAAGTGAAAGTTTTGAAAGAGTTTCAACAATAATTTTACAGAATTAATAGAACAAGTTCACGAAAATAACAAAATTTAGCTTTTCTAAAGATGAGGAGTAAAGGAACTTTCAATAAATTGTTTAGAAAAGTTTAGCCACTATAATGTAAATTACAGATAAGTTTATAAAAAAAGATTTAAATTTTGATAGAAGTTTAACGGTAAGATGAAGTGTTATTGATGTGATGTCTTGCTATCGACAACTCCTAAAACAAGAAAAGACAAACAATATTAATTGGCTTCTTCACAAAAAAATCAAATGAGGAAGAACCTTCCTCAACACAAACATATCCTCTTTATATATAAATTGTTTTTTTATTGTCATAAATTTACAATTAATAATTCAGACAAAAAATGTAATAAAAAAAGTATTTAACAATAAATGTTACAAAGTAAAACTGAAATATTTTCTTAGCCCCTGTTCTATTTCACTTATCCCCATTGTTTATGTGTTAAGATGACCTTGTACAAAGCTGCTTTGTTTAGCTTGGGAATTTATTAAAACATATTCCTTGCGTTAGCGAGTCCTTGCTGTACTCAGAATTTAATCTAAAAGTAGTCACATTAGTAAATTAGGCAATTAAATTTCTTAAATCAATATCTATTGAATTTTCAGACATTCAATTTTAATAAAAATTATCAATGTTCTAAAAGTACATGTATAGGTAAAGTAGTAAATAAAGGCAAACTAGTAACGAAATACTTTATAAATTGAAAAAATTATTAAAATACCTGCTAATGAATGTACTCCATGCTTTGCAGCAAATTTTAGGAAAATCACCTTCTTTAAATCTTAAGGTTAGTCTTAGAGTAGCCATAAGTTTGAAACGAACAGCAGTAATTGCTCTTGATCCCATAATTTTCATAATGGCAATAAGACTTTCAAGGGCCTGAAAATATAAATTAATTAATAAACTAAAAATTTTAAAAATTCATTTTCAAATTTATTCTAAATATATTTATTATGCATTATTTTTTGTTTAGAGGTCATAATACAAGTGATATAAAAATAAATGATTCTAGAACTCAAAAACTTTTTTAAAAAATTTTTCATTAAAAGGTAATTTTCAATAAAATGTAACAAAAAATAATTAAAATCATTATCTGCCATTTTATTAATTTTGTAAAATTTCCATTACGATAGCAACTATAATAATAATTACATTATTATAAATTATTCAGAATTATCCTGTTACTAGTAAATAACTTTATAATAAATTGAAAATCGTGTAATAGTTCATTCTTTAATCATGGTACAATCTCTAAATTGTTAGTGTTATTTTAATATACATGGTAGTCCAAATTTGAAATTTTTTTTTCTTCTTGGTTTTTTTCCTGCCTCAGTAATTTATGGCCTTCAAACTATTGAATTCCAAAAATAATTACGTATAGTATCAATATTCAGTCAAGATATAGCTACATGTGCTGTAAATAAAATCTCTTTTTCTTAATGTTTGATTTATAACTTTTTTTTAGAGGGCAAATTTAACAACAAAAAAATTCATTTTCATTAAATGTTAAATAGATATAATAGGTAAATGAAAATTTCTATAAAAGGAAATACATATATCAGAAGAAAAATCAAAGCTAAGATGAATGAATATCAGAAGGAAAAATTATAGTTGATAGTTAGAAGCTCAGGAACTGAAGACAGAAAAAGTGAGAGAAATATAAGAACTGCTTATTTTACTATATAAAATACTCTACTTTTTGTATGCAATTTATTATTTAATATAAATACAATTACTAAAATTAACAATAAAAATACTATAAGAAAAAAATTTCTAATGCTTTTTTTTTCTAACTTAAGCTTAAATGTCACTAAATTATTTGAACATTAAAGATTATTATAATTAAATTTATCTATTAAATAAGACTTAAATTTAAAAAAAAAAAATTAATAAAAGATACTAACTACTACATTAGTTGTAGAATTATTTTTCAGCTAAAAATTAACAATTAAAATATTTAAAAACATCTATTACCAATTTTTTTATCTTCTAAAGAACTTTTCAGCATTTGAGCATCAAAAAATACCAAGAATCAAGTAACTTAGGCTGCAAATAATTAGCCTAAAATAATTATAGTTAATGAGAATAGTTTATTATAGTTGGAAACATTATTAAAATATTATTGCAGTAACATATATATGCAAATAAAATAAATTAGTATATATTATCCATCAAAATTAATTAATACAAAGAAGAAAAGAAACTGGTGTAATGTAGATAATCAATTTAAAAAAAAAATTAATTTATTAATGTTTTGTTTCATCTAACTTTAAAAGTTTGAAAATTTTAAATGAAGCAACATGATTTGATAAAAAATATATATATTAATCCAATTAGGCTAAAAATTATTACATAATCCATAATTTGATTTTATTCAACAAAAATAAGTCAATATATTGATGTTTCTTATATAAATCGCTTAGATAAGTTACATTTTTATCAATTGAATTTACATCACGTTACATGAGATATAAATTTTTTTTTTTTTGTTACATGTAAAGTGAAGTTTTTTTTACTTATAATTAGTAAATATGTATAAATTATTCTAAATATGTATAAAGTGTCATAATATAAAATTTTATAAAAAAATATAAAAAGTTGAAATTTAAAAATTATAAATTAATGTGTTTATCTTTTAAAATCTTATAACATATTATTAACAATAGGAAAAAAGAAATGGGTCAAAAATATTAAATTAAATCTAAAATTATTGAATGTAAAATGTTAATTAAAATTAGCATAATAAATTATACCATTTCTTCAGAATGTGTTATCATTGAATTGTTCCCATCAACGTTACCACTTTTGACAGCTAATATAGCCAAACCACTAAACACTTGATGATAATGTGTACTAAGATGTAAAAGTAATTCATTATGCACCGGTTGATAGTTGCATCGTAGGAGGCTGCCAAGTTCTAGACTGGTTTCTTGCTGCAAACAAATTAATAAAAATTTCAGTATATTTCAAATTATATACAATTTTGTGATAAATTTAAAGTTCAATATGAAAATTTTTATTGATAATAAAATATGAAATTAGTTTTGATAGTATAATATAAAATCCTTATTGATAAAACCGTTATTTAAATGTGATTTTAATTCTTTTTTCAGTGATTTTAGGTTTAATTTTTGTTTTTATAACAAGAAAATTAAAAAGTAACTAATTATAAAAAACACTTAATACCAAACCCAAATAATGAAATACGCACAAATCATGATAATTGCAAAAATATACTATTTAAAAATATGTTAATTCATTCTATGCCAATTATTCTTCAACAACTTGCAATTCCACTCTTTTTACAATCCAGTTAAGTTCTTTCAGAGAAATGCAAGTTCTTACATAAAAAATATATAAAAATAAAAATGTATGATAATTACAAATACCACTTGTTAAATTTTACAGAAATTATTTCTAAATTGTATAGCAATTAGTATTTTTTAAATGTTTGCTGGCAATCAATTTCTTACAACAATTTTACATAGTTTTGCAACTGCATTTACAAAATTGTCCATATTATTTAAATGCCAATAGATAGTTTTCTTCAATGTTATGCTATCGTGTAAATAGTTTGTAAAAATATAATTTCTTAACTTTAATAAATAAAAAAGAAATGTTTCTATCTTTTTTAAATTAATTTACATATATGATTTACTTTTTACAATAAATATTCCGAAAATTAAATTTGCATTAAATTCTTAATAATTGGTTAATAAGGTGATTTAAAGCAAGAATAATGTATAATATTCTTAAATATATTTTGATGAAATAAAAATAAAGAGAATGTAATTGTTATAAAAAAATAATTTATATTTTAATGCTCATATATGCAAAGAATATTTTAAATATTTTTAATGAATTTAAAAATAATAAAAAAAATTTAATACCTGTATAAAAATAAGAGCTTTTTCCAATTCTGCTTTATCACAATGACGAACAAAATGTGAAAAAAATGAAAGGAAAGTTATTTATAAGAATTTCTCTCTTGTCAATATGTAGTACAGATGCTAGAGTTCCAATAAGCATTGAAGATTGCTCAGTTTCTCTGGTAATGAGGTAAGGTAAAATACTGTGCTGATTTTGCTATATAATGAACCAATTATTAATAAGGATATTATGTAATAATTTATGTAACAAACATGTACAAATGTGAGAAAATTAAATTAAATAATCAAACATTACATTTATGAAAGGTTTTACATCACTATATCCAAAGACACAGTTCTGATTTCTTCGAAAATGAATAAAACTTGGTTAATATCTTCTAGATTCTTTGATAATAAGAATTCAGCCAGGAACTATGAAGAAATGAATACACAAGTGAGAAAAGAAAATTAAAGAAATTATTTAAAAATAAATTTAAGTAATTAATAAACTTCCTATTAATTTTGTGTACATTCTTCATATTTCATATATATCCTTATAAATCATTTCTTGCAGTTTATTGTACAAATAGTAATATATTGGTATTTTAAAATTATCAAACAAAACGGACAGTTTCTAATGAAAACTAAGTAATTACAAACAATTATAATAAAATAGTGCAAACAATTTTCAATAAACATACAAAAGTAATTTTTATTTATTTATTGTTCATGTTTATTCAGATTTATATTACAATAATTTTAAATAAATAAAAATTAAAGTATACTAAAAAAAAAAAAAAACAAGGACATGCATTTTAATTCAGCTGTTTTACTACACATTATTAAAAAATTAAATATTATCAGTAAATTAAAATTTGTTAGAAAATATAAAAAGAAACTGAAAATTTCAAAAGTAAATCTCCTAAAATTCATATCTTTATAAATAAAAAAAATTTTCATTAATCAAATTAATTTTACAAAATAGTTGAAAAAAAATTGTAGCTATTAAGTTTAACGAATAAAAAATTTAATAATAAGTTCATTTTACATATAAACAAATCATTAATTTATTTCACTATACAATTTCTGGATAGAAAATAAACCAATAATTTTTTTAATTAATTTTACAGTTCAGTTTCTATAACATGAATCCCAGAAAGAATGAAATTAATTTTAGTTATAAAAACAAAGGGGAAAAATGTTATTGTATTATCAGTCACAACAACTATTTTTTAGCAGCCAACATTAATGTTAATATTTAACTTTTTATACATTTTTAATAAAATAAAATTTACATTAATATAATATTTTTACATCATTTTTATTAAATTAAAAATAATTTATTAAAATTTGATAAAAATATTGAAAAAGAAGAACTAACATAAAAAATAAATCATTGTTATGTTCATCAATTTTGTTTACATGTGTACATACTTTTGCAAATGGCATCCTTGTAAGCTTTTTAAGTAAATCTTGCATTCGGAGCTGTTTAGATTCAGCTATCTCCTTCAGCTGTAGATAGAATTACAGTAGAATTTCATTAAACAATAATGTATATAATATTAACTATGAACAATAATTAGTACTTCTGTAATAACTCTCATCAGGTTTTCTGCAAGAAAAATTACATCAGAAATAAGAATTTGTTTCATTGTAAAGAATTCAAATACTCGCTGAACTGCTGCCGTTATTACTGCTTAAAAATATTTTATTAGCTATTCAGAAAATTTTTAACTTTTTTCTTTTGGAAAGGGTATTAACTAAAAATTTTTTATTTCATTATGATGGATAAATAAAAATTAGAATGTGCTTTTTATCCATGGCTTTCTTTTTTTAACAGAATTTGGCACAATTATGAGTAATTACATAAAAAAAATATGCTTTGAAAATCATTTTTAATCTTTCTAATTTGACTTTTTTCTTATATTAGATTGCTGCAGTTTGTTTGTTGAGGATTATGATATTAGACCAGTTGCATAAGTAAACAGAAACTATTTAACATGGTTAGGCATTTTTTAGACCAAGAGGCTTGCACTAATACTTGCTCTTGCTGTTGATTAATTTTGCGATTTGTAATCATACTTTAATTTATTAGATTGTTATGTACATGCACATTAACAAGATGTAATTTTCTATTCTCCAATGAAAAGTGATGCCTCACAAATGAGTAAATATTATAAATTATGGAACCGAAGAATTTAATAATACAAGATACAGTAACCTCTCTATAATATGCTACCATATGCACATTCAAAACCATAGCCATGCTGGATGATTGGAATTATGCCGGATTATTGAGCATCTATATAGATTTAAGATAAAACATTCATAAGAATTGAGCAAATAAAACATGCATATATTTAATGAAAATGCACATTGCATTGTGTCCCACTTGGTGGGCACGGTTAACAAATCCATACGAAAACAAAAACTTGATCAGTGCCAGATTATAAAATGTGTTGAACTATAGGATGCTAGATTAAAGAGAGGTAACGCACTTACATTAAGATCTTTTATGAAGGATTTATATATCATATTAAATATATTAAATTTTATTATTTAAAACTTACTTTAGAAAATGCAACAACTTTAACAGATGGAATTGATGTCATGTAACTTTCCAACAGACTGATGATGGTTATGAGAAGCAGACCTCCATCTGCAGTTTTGCCTATCTCTCCAATGCTATAAATAACAGATTTTTGAAAGGGAACATTTCCACTCATCTTTGAAGAAAGGAGAGCTGCCTGCAATTTCACAATCAAGATTTCCTCAAGTTTTTGTTTCCAATTATAATCTTGTTGCATATCAAAAAATGGTTTCAATGCAAGTCCAATAATTTCACTAAAATCAAAAAGAAATTAATTCCTTTAATAACTATTATTAATACAAAAACTTTAAGTTCCATATATTATTAAAAACTAAGCTATCGCAAAAATTATTTTCATAGAAAAGTGAAATTTTAATGATAAGTACATATATTTGTTTAATTATTTAAAAATGTGTCATAGTCAAATGTGATAAATTCAATAATGTAATAAAATAATTCATCTATTTAAAATAAAAGTTACTTTTTAAAAGTATTTTTATTTAATAAAGACCTTTTTTTTAAAAAAATCACAAATAAAAAGTTTAAATTTTAAAACAGATTGTACTTGATATTTGGTAGGCTTTTCTCCAGTACTAAAATTAGGCAATAAATATCATTATGAATTAAAACTTTTACTAAATAGCATTCAGAATAATTATTATTCATAAAATTTCAAGAAATATTACAATATTTTAGAATTAAATTTACAAAAAATAAGCAATTTATAAAACATAGTTTATTCTGCATTTTAATAAAATAATTTATTCGACATTTTTTAAAGAATCATTAGATTCACTATTATTGAGACACTATTTACTAATAATGTACAAGGAAAGTAAAATCAACTAAATCATAAAAAACAAAAAGAAAAAAATTATTTTACCTGAATTTTGTTCTAACAAATGGATCTGAATCAATTAAATGTTGCAATGCAGCTGATAATATGTTTTCAGTTATTTTATAATGATTAAAGTAAGGCACTATACTCTGTATAGATTCTGTAAAGGTATGGTATATAAAAATTAAACTTAGTTCATTTATGCATTAAGAACAAATATACAATGTTATAAGAACATAACAAAATAATATAGATTATAGCATTCTTAATAATAAAAAATAATTTTTCTATAGAATCTGAAAAATAATATTTATTAAATTTCTATTAAATTTATTATGCCCATGGTTTAAACAAAAAAATTTAAAGACCTCAAATAAAAACAAAAAGTTTATTGAATATTTGCTTTACATCAGAAATTGATATATAACTTATAATTTACAATTCATCGAATACACAGTACTAACTGCAGCTGTAAACTAAATACTCTCCCAATCAGAAACAGCATGCCTAACTTAACATTTTACATTAAGATTGCACTTATTTTATTTAAAAATTTACTGGCTTATAACTGAAATTCTTGCAGCTTTTAAAATTTGGATTTCCTCTTTTCCATAGAAAGAGCACTTTTTATCTTTTATGTGGGGGCTACAAAATTCCCCAACATAAATTTGAAATTTGTAAATAAAGTCTAAAAATTCTCCCAAACTTGGCAGGGATTTTTAAATACTAATTGCATGAAATTTCATAATAAAGTTACAATTATTTGAATGTCAAAAAGAAATACATAAAGTTGAAATGATAAATCAATGATAATATATATAAATATTTTTAAAAAATCATGCATTTTACATGCCAATATATTCATTTGTAAATGATAAAAGAATAAAAATATTCAACTTTAATGAAAGAAAAAAAATCCAAATGTAAAGAAAAATAATAAATTACCTCTGCGCACATATTCAGATGTGTGATTAAGAATATGAATCATTAAATCACCAAGACAATCCAAAAAAGGTGAAGGCAGAGATTGATTTTTTATCTTTATCTTTAATAGTTTGCACTAGAAAAAAATATGTACATTTAATTTATTATAATTAAATATTATTTATATTATATTATAATTGTGAACTCTGAATTAATTTATTTTATTTACAAATATGTAAAAACTCACTATTCATTTGCATCTAATCAAATACAAATTCCAACTAAATTATCACTAAAAAACATTTAAAAGCATAAAACATTTATTGCTTCGAAATAATTTCCAAAAATGAAAAATTGCTAGGATAGCATAAATAATTTATCAATAAATAATATAAATCCTTTTTAGTTATTTAAATTTAAAAAAAAAAAAATAATTTTTTTAACTTACATTTCACACATTTTGTACATTTAATTTCAGGTAATATTTTTACAAAACCATCAGATTTGCGTTCTCTGAAAAAAAATTATTTTACAGATGGAAAATACAATTATTTTTTAAAATAATTAAATGTGGATAGAAAATATAATGGTCAAAACATTAGTAGGCAATAATCAAATCATACATCCAAAAAAACTGCAATTATTTTTTGTAAATACAAATAATAATAGTAATAATAATGTTTATGTGAAGTTTTTGGTTTCAGTACTTTCAAATTAATTTACAATAAAATGCATCGTTTAAAAAGGAAAAACTCTTTTTTTTTTTTTTCAAACAATTTAATTTAATAGTCATTTAAAAATAAAATAAATAACAATTAATTTAAGAAACTTACTATCTAATGTACTGTCTTCAAATATGCAATTGATTTTGTCTAGAACTTTTTATATCATTAAAATAATACCATGATTAGGGCCAATATACTCAATTAATAATTATAAAATATTTAATTATTTCATTTAGAAATAGGTTAAAACATTGAAAAATTTCATAAAGTGTTAAGTGAATTTCATAAAGTGTTTAAGTGATTAAATTTTTTATATTATAAATTTCATAAAAAGCATCGCCGAATAATCAGTAAATCACGATCCACGAGGCACAAAACTGCCTCATGAAATATAATTAATCATTATCCAAAACATAAATCCAATCCAAGATTATTGGGGATGGAATTTATAACAGTGTTGCACAAATATTAAAAAATATAAAAATATGTTATAATCCAGAAATGGTAAATCGATCTGTATGATATCGAATCGATCCGTATGATATCGAGGAGGGAATCGATCCGTATGATATCGATATTAGGAAAAAGAAGAAGTTCCTCATCATTAAAAAGAATTGAAACCTTAGTATTTTACTTGGAAGAAAAATGTTCTTTACAATATTGAAACAATAATTTATTTTCTGATGAAATTAGACATTATAGAGCAGTCATATAATAGCTTGAAGAAAATTTAAAGAAAATTTCCAAAAAGTGAACTTTCTTCTTTCTATAAGTAAAATAACAGACAGAGGGAGAGTTAAGATAAAGTTGTGTATTTCTTCCCCTAGCATTGAACTGTTCGAATTTATTAATGGAATCATCGATCAGAGCAATTTAAAACCTTAAATTTTTTATCTTTAGTTGGAGATTTTGGCCTAGAGTAAAATTACAGGAACTATCAGAATAACCATTTCTTAGCATATTGACTGTAATGTTCAATTATGCTTAATAACTGTAAAAAAATCATTCAATTTTTCCTTCCTTCCTATAAGCTTCAGGTGTAATAAGAAAATTGATGAATCTATGACAATACAACTAATCATTCTTAAACGATCATAGAAATCTAATCAAAATTGATCAGTAAACAATTGAAAGACTTTTCAACTAAATTGTTCTTATGCATAATTTAGGGAGTAGTATTCCTATCTTCATAATGCATTATTTCTTTATAATGAATTTACAATAAAGAATTGAAAATAACATATATTTATAGTAAATTTTACTTAATATACTAATTTTTTACCTACCTTTTATATAAATTTTTTTTAAATATATTTTATACTATTTTTTACTAATCTCGTATCAATATTTTATATATATAATCTTATAAATTTGAAACTATAAAATAAATAATATTGTACTATCAAATTTCAATGCTTTTTTATACAAAGATCTGTATATATCTCAAACAATATAGAATCTAGATAATATTTTTAAAAATCCTAACATTAACGAAACAAGTTTTAAAAAATTACCTGAATAAGGAACATGTACCAGAACAAACACAACAGATACATCCAAAAAACTTTGAAAATTCTACTAGCACATCAACTGTTGTGCATTTTACAAAAATATCTAAAAGTAGAAAATAACATTTTATCAAAATAAAAATATATGAAGAGTATCTTTTTAACAAATAATTTCTTTTGTATATATATATATATATATTGTATATATATAATAGAGTAATAAAAAAGAACTTACGGTTGAATTCAAACAAACATTTAAGGGGATCAAGAGATGAATACAGATAAAAAGGAAATTTTCTAATAGCTGTCAATGACAAGATATTATCTTGAGACTGAAAAAAATATTATATTATTTTCAGTTAAGAAATATTAAACAGCTTCTTAAAATTAAAAATTATATGGAATATAAAATATATGCTTAATTGTTTAATTAACATAAAATAGGGAATGTCACTGAAATAGACTAATTTTTAATACAATAATTACTGTATAACTTTGAGAACATAACTATTTTACCAGCCAATTAACTATTTCAGAATTTACTCATGATATTTATTCTTAAGGACACTACTTACCAAAGAAAAAGCAATTATATAGCTTCTCCAATTTGGAGAAATATTTGGGGGTATTAAAATCAAAGTCTCTAAACTTTGAATTGAAGTGGTTCTGTGTACTGTGATGTCAAGGTTTTTGATAAAATGTATGGGTAAAAATTGATTCCAAAGATCTTGAAATGAATCCTTAAAAAAAAATTACAACTTGTATACATCTGGATATATTATAATAAAATGAAAAAAACAACAAATAAACTATAGAATGTTATTTGTGCAAATTTATAAATACAGTTTTATAAACAGTTGAAAGAAAATATATTAAATGAATTCAGAAGTTTAAATATTACTCACATTTTCTAATATCCAAGGAATAGATAAAACATTGCACATTATATTATAATGGTCAGAATTTAAGTACAATAAATCTGAAACATAAATATGCAAGTTTAGGCAAACAGAAAAAAAAAAAAAAAAAAAACATTCAAATGTTAGCAATAAAGTAAAATTATTTAATAATACCTTGTACAGAGAGAACTTGTTTATAAAATTTAATTATTTTTTCATACACATAAGGAAAGTAATTAGTTAATAGATGTTTAACATGAGCATTGAATGAGCCAATAATTTGGAAAAGGAAATGCTTTTGAGAAAGTTCTGATTCTGAATTAGAATGCCTATTAACTTCCTGAAATCTGAAAAAAAAGAAACAATGATTTATATTGAAGTGAAATTTAAAAAGATTTTGCACTTTATATGAGTAATAAATGCAATCACAACTAAACGATATAAATAAAAATACATGTCGATTTTAAAATGAAGCATATCTCTGGTTAATACATACTTAAAGAACAGCACCCAATCAATTTAAATTTAAAAATTTAAATGCAAATCACAATATACATATAAATACAAAAATCAAAATATCTAGAACTAAGTAATTTGGAGCAAAAATACTTTGAAATGTCATAAGTAAATATTTCTTGAAATTCCTTTTCTTATTTATTATGTGAGAATATTTTCTGAAATTTTTATCACAATATTTTATTAATATTGTAACTGTTATTAGACAAAACGATACACTTTTAAACTCATAAAACTATTTTCTTTCTGATATTTGCTAATATTACTACCATTTATTTTATGATTATTTTTTAAAAATCCTAGTATTTATTAATCAAAACATCACATTTAAATCTTATAAAATATCATTTATGGAAATTTTATTTTTATTATAAATAAATATAAAAAGAACTAAAAGAAAATAAGATAAAGAAATTGCATGCCTAACTAAATTTTTAAATATGAGAATCTTTTAGTATATACTTACTGAGGACTTTTACAATGACATAATTCACAATATCCCAGCAATAGAATTTCTATATAGGAACATACTAATTCCATATCAGAGACCTTTCAAGTTAAATGAGAACAGTATAAATAATCAACTAAAATTATGAATTAAATTAAAAAATAAATGATCAAATGTATTGGTTATTACATATTAGTTAAAATGTTAAATTTTTACTATTTTCATAAAAATATAGAACAAAATCAGTAATGATAATTTTGAAAATTTGATAAAAGTTAAAAAATATTAATAATAAATAAACAAAAATAAAATAAACTCCATCTAATAAAAAAAGCACATACAAATATTGGAAAAGAAATTTCACTAAATGTACTTATTATTTAATATTTTCAGGGATAGCGGCAACAAATGATAAGTAGTATATTTGATAATTTTCTGCGGTTCTTGTAAAGGAATGGCAAATGCACCTCGCAATTTAATTTTAATTTTATGGTAATCATTAACATTACCATAAAATTCACACCAACAGTTAATCACAATAGCAAATATTGACAGTACCCTATAGTATTTTTATAGCAATGCAATATTTAAAAAAAAAAAAATTGGAGAAGTTTTAATTAAAATACAATTAATTTAGTGAAATTTAATAGCAATATTTGATCTAAGGTTATTTCCTACAAAAAAGATTTAATGTAGGAACAAACTATAAATTTTTTTAAAAACAAAATGCTACAGAATATTTTGAAATGAAAATGTAATCATTATAAGTGTATTTATTACAAAAGCTTATCTAGTAAACTCCATTGTCTTCTTGACCTCACAAACTAATAATTATTTTTTGCAAACAAATTGAATGACAAAATATATATTTGTTCATTTTACTAAATAAGATTGAATTTTAATTGATTAATTATTAAAAAAATTTCATAAAATTTTCTGTTTTTACAAAAGCTAGTACTATTTTTCTCAAAATTGGTGAAAGTTTTTTATTTGCATAAAGTTGGGAAATAATAGATAAAAAAGGATTTTCTTTTTAATTTGTTTAAAAATATTAATTTTTTTCCATAGTAAATTTATATTTTTTTTGTCATTAGTAGTATATTTATGTACAAATTTACCATAAATAAAACCCTACATTGTCTAGTTTTATTAAATAAATAACATATTTTACTTTGGTAAGTTTTGTGAGAACAAATATCAAAGAACTTTGTAAAATTTAAATTTAGAAAATTCAAGAAAAATGTATTAAACATAGTATATAATTTAATTCTAACCCTCATTTCATATTGTTAACACAGTTAAGGCAATCATACCTGCAAAAAAAATTCTGTGTAATCATCTTTTCAAAGCTCCATTAGAAGAAGAAAAAATAAACGAAGCACATTTTTAGTTATTTATTTATTTATTTTTGGCAATTCTTTATAAATTTCGAATGGCAAAACTAGTAAAATTACATCTTCATCTGTAGCATACATCTATTTTTTTGCTCCCACAATACAATAGTTTTCAAAACATCAAAGGTGATTGCAAGCTACAATGGAAACTGTAACTCAGGCCTATCAATTGTAAAATCATTCACTTTCTTAATATAAAAGGGTATGGTGCTACAATGTTGTATGCTTATTTATAGACTTACTAAAATGAGCAATAGAAAAGTATATCGAGTTACTCGTACCAGACAAAACACACACATTTTAAATGCAATAATTAAATGTTTTATACTTTTAACATAAAATTTCACAAAAAAAAAATAAATATTTTTATATAAGAAAATTAAAATCATATAATAATAAATGATATAAAATAAAAGTTTTTACTTCATTAAAAATTTTTGTGTTGAGGATATCAGTAAGTTGTTTATAAAAACTAGACCATGTTTGAGAAATCTCTTGTATTCTTCCATCAGAAATAATCCTGTGAAATAATTTTTTTTACAAAACAGATAAGGAAAATTTTAATAGATATCTTCAAAATTTATATTAAAAATGAAAGGAAAAATATTTTTTTTTCTTTAATATAAAATTTCTTTAAATAATATCAAAGACTGAAAAAAAAGAATATAATGAAAGAGATGTATTAAAAATAAATGTATATACTTCTGCTTTATATACTTTATAACTTTTGTAATCAAATATATTAATATATAACTAGAAATAAATTTATAAATAATACATATAATATATAAAATAGTATAGTATACTAAAATTAACAGAAAACAGAAAATAAGTACTTTAGAATATATATAATAAAAATAAAAATGGAAACCAACCTTTTAGATATTTTAACTGAATTTTGAACATTTGGGTTTGTCTCAAATGCAATATTTCTTCCTTCTGTTTTGATTATATACACAGCTAATTGCAGTAGCACCTAAACCAAAAAAAAAAAAAAATAAATAAATAAATAAAAATTAAAAGAAATATAATAATTATCTATCCCACATATATTAATAATAAATATATTAAATAAAAAAAAATTTTAAATAACAAACAAAAATAACAAATGACAAAATAAAAAATTTCTATAAATTTAAATAGCTTACAAAAGATGTTTAAAATAATTATTTATTTTTAATTCAAGCTCTCTATTTAATTCTAGTTATTATATTTTTAGCCTTAAATTAACCTGTTTTATAAATTTGTAATAACTTATTAGTAAACAAATTATCCCAATTACAAAAATTTAAAATAATTTTTATTCACGTTAAAAATACCATAAACTGTTTGAATTAGTTGAAATCTATTATGGATTATAGGTAATCTTAATAATATCGTCCTTTAAGTAAAGCCCTCACAGATTAACAGTTTTTTTTATACTAAAGTAATGCTAGCAATATATTTATTTCAACAAATTATCGAATAATATACAATGATATAGAAATAATATACAACAATCTTAAATATCAAACAGATTAAATGAAAAATTTTTTTATATTTTTTTGAAAGCTGTCACTATTTTTATGAAAATCAAAAGAACATTTTTTTAATTGTGCTAGGTTGGAAATGTAATAGACAAAGATGGCATTTTTTTTTTTATTTCTGTTGATGTAGTAATTTTTCAGTAGACATTGATATCTATACCAAATACATTAAGCCGAATAAGTAAGATTTCTAAAATAAATCTAAAATTGTACAATATAAAACAAAGAAATATATATATTGGATTATATTTTGAAATAAATAAAATAAAAACTGCATTCTTTAACTAAATGGGGTACATTTTTTACTGAAATAATTGATTATCAATATTAAAACTGCATAATATTTCCTTTGTCAACCCTGATTTTTCTATAAGTTTGGCTTCTTTTATTGTTTGCAACTTTATATTTCATTCTATGTGTTTATGAGATTGTTTATTTTCTCTCATACAAAGTTATGCCCCTTTTTGCAAAATGAGAATGCAAAATGTGTAATTTGTTTCCAACAACATAACAAATTTTAATATTTGCATATGAACATTAGTCTATAGCAAGAAGATATTTTTTAGGATAATTTACATTTTTGCATAGTTATAATTAAATAACCTTTTAAATACCTTTGACGTCCTTGTACTAAAACAATGTACAACAAAGTTAGATATCTGTTGTTGCAAATCTATAGGCAATGGATAATTATTCTTTTCCCCATGATCCATAAAGAATATAATTCCTTTTAACTACAGATGATTGAAAAGATTCACATGCATTCAAAAATCTTGAACAACTTATAGACTAAAAAATAAAAATAATAATTACAAAAATACAAACTAAAAATGTTTAATACACAGATATTTAATAAAATTAATAGAATTGTTGTGAAAAACTGGCAAAGCAATTGAATTTTTAATATCATTATCAAAGCTTTTTTTTTCTTTTCTTTTTTTTTTTTTTTAAAATTATTTAAAATCTTTCATTTCATGTAAGCTAAGATATGGCTTTTAAAAATTTAGACTTCATTTAACTTTTTATAAGACTTGTCTGATATTTTTCTTCTAACTGGAGAGAATAACTGAAGACCAAACAAGAAATTTCCATGCAAAATTGAAAGAAAAAAAAAAAATGGGAAAAAATGCTCATAATAATCTAGACTTTACTGTTAATAACTAATAAACCAACTATTTGCTCGAAATTAATACAGAAGGAGGTTTTAAATATAAATTTCAAATTTATAGTATTCTTATATATGAAATATTAAGTTCACAGTTTTCAATCAGTAATTTTCAAAAGCAGAGTTTAAAATTATTTAATTTGAAATAATCAGAAATCTTTTCTTCATGACATAAATATTTAAAAATTTTGAATAAAGATTTATATATAATAAAATTTTTTTAAATTATTAGAACATTTTAATTTTTTATTGTTAATGAAGAATATATTTAAATGAAAAAAAAAAAACATTTATTTTTTTAAAAAATTTGTTTTGTAACACAAAAACTTAGTACTTTTAAAAACTTTGTTCAAAAAAAGAGTATCTAAAATGCATTTTGTGATAGTCTTTATTTTTTTAATTGACAATAATGGATCATTTCATAAAATTTTATCAAATTCTTTTTGTTTATGTTTAAAATAGGTTTTTACTTTTAAATTTCCATCAGATCTGTGGATATAGTAAGTTAAATTCTTTTGAATGTAACATAATTATATTAATACATATTAATGCCAGTTTTGTTAACAGTTAATATTTGGTAATATTACTTTATGGGTAAAATTTTTATCTAAAGTTTTGAGATATATATATATTGTTTACTTGTTTAAAAGTCTGGCAATCTATAAAACTCTATGCTAAATCTTCTTTGCATAAGGAGAACATCTTTCTTTTATTACTGTATTAATAAATCATTTGTTGGATTTTCATTTATATTTGACTAATTTTAAAAACTTCCTAATATTTTAGAAATAATATTCTTAATTATTTATTGCCCATAAATTACTTTGCAGAATTACATATTAACAAATTTATGTGAATCGGTACTTGCACAGATAATATATGAAGAACAAAAAACATTTTGTATTTGAAGACAGACAAAAAAGAAAATTAAGTGAAATATTAAACTTGTAAAATAAAACAGAAGAAAAAAAATTATAGAAGTATTGCCATTGACCAGCATAAATGTTAAAGTAATGTCAAGACAAATTATACAAGCATTCAGTGTTCTTTGCATAGAAACAATACCTACAAATATATATATATATATATATATATATATATATATATATATATATATATAATGAACAAAAAATAAAAATATATCTCAAAAGAAAATCTAAAGAAACAAAATTAAATCTCTAAAAACCCCACCTGCATATATTCATAATCAGTATTTAGTGAAAGCTGTGCTAAGAAAAGTTTTATCGTTTTGTCAAAAACCACAACTAAAAATATCTTAACAGTAAAGATTCAATAGCAGCAGACATGACAAAATGCAGCTTAATAGTTATGGATAGGATATGCATAATTAAAAATGTGACAATAAAAAAATTGATATCTTTGCAGGTGCAATCACAAGAATATCCCTTAAAAGCCATTCTAGGTTCTCAAATAATGAAATAAGGTACTTTCTGAAACTTATTCTTTCACCAAGTTCCTCCTACATTTAAGTAAACAAAGGTTTGAAGAGACACAGCAGCTTTATTTCATACATTAATGAACAAGCCAAATACAGTGATTTCCAAACATTAAAGAAAAATCAGAAAAAAATTACACTTATACAACCAAAAATAAGTGAACTTGTATAAAAGTTATGCAATTCATACAAAGAATAATGCTGCATCAGAATATATTCACCTTTAATAGGGCTGCTATTATTTAGCCCTATTCAATATATGATCATTAACATACTTTAAAAGTATCTACAGTTTCTGCAAGTAAAATTTGTAGTTAAGTTCTGAGATAAGCATTTTTTATATGAATACTCAATATTATTTGTCAGCAGAATTACAATAACAAGCTGTTGGGCAAATAATAGCAGACCAGAGTCAATCTCATTAAGACTGATGAATGTGAGCCCTTCTGTAATTCATAGATGTGGAATAGAATCCAAGAACAGAATCAGCTTAAAGTAAAGCCGAGGAAGACCTAGAGCTACATGTGCCATGGATGTCCACTATTTGCAGCTAACTGCAAGGAGTGCTACACTATTCCACCACAAACTTCTCTTGCAGCCATTAGAAGGCTGATATCTAAATTATCTGTCTTTCATGAAGGAGAAATGCAAACTAGAAGTGTAGTTTTATATGTAGCCCCCTTCCCACACACACACATATAATGTTACCAAAAATGAAAGGATTAATTGGGCATGTATACATGTTAATTGAAAGGCTATCTCTTTATGAATCCATATTTTGTTTACAAACATACTCAAGAAGATTGTTGATTTGACAGGAGTTTGGAATCTTAGTCATTTCAATGAAAAAATAGTGATTTGATGGGTCCAGTATATGTGAATGTACATACATGCCTAGCATATCATCATTACTCTTTTAGTTATATATGGATTACACAGTTACTAGATTCTTTCATTGCTAGACCACATTGAGCTTGACTAATAAAGAATTATATTCATAATGCTATTTTATGTATGTGTTGGCTAGCACTTTCTCCAGGCTTGATTCCAATTGAGCATGTTTGGGATATCCTAAGAAGATATATTGCTTATTTAACTTATCCCCTACAATAATTAAGGATTTTTAAACTGCCTTGATATATCAATGAGCTTTATTGCTAACTGTGCTAAAAAGATAAACATTATGACCATGGAATATTGCTGTCATTCCTGCATAGTTGTTAAAGATGATCACAATCTACATTGAAGCAAATTATGCATACTAAAAAAAAAAAAAATACTATCTTAATTTAAAATATTTTTTTTTGTATATTTCTAACTTGTGTATTTCCCCTATAGTAAATATGCTTATTATTTTCCTTTTGCTTCTAACTTATAAAACACTTTTTTTTTTTCATATTCTTGACATTGATTGACTGGCAAAAGAATATTGTTGCAAAAATTAATATTGCTGTTAAGTAAAATTAAAAGTTATAGTTTTTCCACATCTTAATTTTAACTTTTATATACTTCATTATGTCTTTTATACATTTCTAACAATTAAGAATGGTTTAAATTGTGTAATATAAAAACCAACATTTTTTTAGTAAACATTCTGTATTAAATGAGTTAAAAATGGAACTAATTCATTTAAAATTTTTAATAATTGTTTATCATTTTTTCTAATTTGCATAATCCATGTATCATTAAAAATAGAAAATATTCAACAGAATGTTATTATTATGCACATAACGCATGGATATTTTTTTAACATAAATTCCAATTTATTTATAAAACAAATACAAGTGGTTTAAGTAACATGAAAGTATATTGAATATGTATCTTATAATGCTTTATCTTGCTTATTCATGGTTTTCTGTGAAAATTTATTTTAAAAAACATAGAAATGCATTTCAGCACAAGAATTAAAGAATTTATTAGTACTAATGAAAATACATATATATATACATTAATCAACAACTTCAATTTTTATAAAAGATATATTTTCAAAATTATAAATGTCCTCAATGTGCATGATACTGTGAAATCACTTTAATTCCCTGAAAATTAATTCTATTTTTATTAAAAATATTCACAATTTTTATCCATATAATGTGAAAAAAATACCTCTATTAAAACTTGAACCATTTTCCCAAGTGTTGAAGTCATTATGGTAAATTTGGTTTCAGATTTATTTACTTTCTCTATTATTGTAGTTAATAATGATGCTACAGCAACCTCTATAGAATTTAGTTCCCTATAAAATAATTTTAAAAACTAAATCATTAGTTAATATATGTAAGTATATGATCAAAATATTTTTAGCATAATGCTAATAACAGATACACAATAATTAAAAATCCTTTCATTATTTTTTACAATGCATTGATTTAATAACATTTTTGGATAAAAATCACAAATGTGGATTCTATTCATTACATTTTAAAATGAATATTGATATCAATTAAATAATTTTTTAAAAATGAATTTGTAAATATTTTATAGATGAATAACATACTTTAAAAGAACTAATAATGCAATGAAATAATAATGTAACTAAACAGTACTAAATATATAACAAATAGAAAATTTAAATAATATCTAAAAATCAAAAAACTGATAATGTAAAAAAATAAATAGTTGATAGTTTATTTCGACAAAAATAAATCAGTAAAAATTAAAATTTAGCAAATACAAATATTACATTGCATGGGAAAAGAATGAAATAACCTTTTTTCTCTTGGCTAAAATCAGTTCTCTATATAAAAATAAAAGTTAAATAATTTTGTATTTAACTTTTCTATTTTTATACAGAGAAACAATTTTATATGATAAATTAATCATTAATATTATGTTGCACAGAAATTTGCAATAATAAATAATAATTTTTAATATCGGTAACAAAATGTGAACTAAACTTACTATCAAGGGAGAAAATAATGTAATGCATACTAAAGAAAAAATCTTATAAAAGGTGTTGATTAAATAATATTTTTGACTGTAAATATGCCTAAAAACATAAATAAAACTTAAAAATTAGCTATTTTCAAATTTGACACATCCCATTTAAATAATTTTTACATTCAAACCTATAATTTACTTTAAATTTAAACTGCTTATTATAAAAATTATTTTTAAACATTTAATAAATTACTAACTTAGGAACAGGTTCTTCACATGAACAGCAAAATATTAAAATAGCTTGTAGACAGCTGAATAGGTAATTTATATTGCTTATTGAAAACATGAGGCCTTGTACTTTGATTAATGATGATAATGCAATGATGGATTCCTAAAAATTCAAATAAAATTAATTCATTCAATAAAATTTATATTAATTATAATACAAAAAAAACTTGTAGATAAAAAGGCAATTACACATATTTTTAAAAAATGGTTTTATTTTTTTTAAGATACTTTTTTTTTTAAATTCAAGCATTAATAATAATGTTTGCAAGTCAAATGTGACTATTAATTAATATTTCCTTATTATACATGATTGGTTGCCAATTCAATTTTTTTTATAATATGGTAGATTATGATTTATTAGATATTACTAAGATAGCATAGATGAATATAGAAAAATTTTACGAACAATTTTATTTGTTGCAAATAGATCTGCTACATTAACACAATTTATAGAACCTGCAAAATCTGATAATGCAACTTTGGCCTTGCAACTACAATGAGGAAGTACAGTAAACTCTATTTAATGCAACATGTTTGGGGCCACAGCTTTGCATGATTATAGAATATCAATATAATTTTAAAGGACATATCAGATAAAGTACTCTAGATAAAAATTAAACTATGTACATAGTTAATGTGTTTATGCACATTCTAAAACCCATGCATTATGTCACCATCTGGTAGTTAAGGTACACAAACACCCAAATCCTTATGGAAAAAATACAAAAGCAAAGACTTGTATACTTATAAAATGTGTCTTATATGGTTGACTTCTAAAATGAGCCGAACTGTTGAATGTTGGATTAAAAGAGTTTAGTGTACAATCTAAATGAAGTAAAAAAGTGTTCATTTACTAAATTTTTTTTTAAAATTTACTAAAAAAAAAAGTAAACAAAATTAAATTATAAATTTTGACAAACATTTTGTTGCTACAAAATAAATTTCTGATATTAAAAGAAACAAGAATGTATAAAGTATAAAAAAGAGAATCATACTGAAGAAATTTTCTAATAATTGTATTAAAATTTTTATAAAAAATTACTTTTTTAGAACTAAACCTCCTAATTCTATTTGCATGCAGAATATTTTGCACAAATTATCACACTGATCTGGTAGAAACTGTGAAACATCTGTGATCACTGTTTCTAAAAAGAGAGCTAAAAAAATAAGTTTAAATGATTGCATCAATCAAATTCAAAATATAATAAAATAATAAACATCTAAAAATCAAGTTAAAAGTTTTTTTAGGAAAATTATATAAAGGAAGTATATAGCTTTGTGCTCTTTTATACAAAATGCATATAAAACATTTTTAAATACATTTTTACAATTTATTTTAAAGTCAAAACAATTTCATCTTAAATAAAAAAATTCATACATAATATATCCAAACTTACGTAATTTTTCCTGAAGAGCTTCACACTCATTTGGAGAAGAGAAAGTGATTGAAATGCTAACGAGATCCAATTCTTGTGCAAACTGTAAATATATTAAACTGACAAATAAAAAATCATAACTTTAATAAATCGTGATCTTGATAGCTAAAAATTCCTTTATTTTAATTAAATATTATATGCAAAAGTGATAGGTTAAATAATAATACTTTTTTTTAATCAGATAAATAATACATAATTATGAATACATTTTTTTCTTTGCTATTATAATTTTTTTAACAAAATTGTATTTTTGTAATTTACTGTTTTAAATTGTTTCAACTCAAAAACAAATCAAAATTCTCTAACCTGGATAGCATTAACTAATGAACTACAAAAAGAATAAAATTCATAAATAAAAAGAAAAAAAAAAACAATTTAGTCAACTGAAATGTTTCTTCTTTTTTTTTTTGCTTATTTCAAGTCAATTATAAGCCATCAATATTTCTTATAACAATGTAATAAGAGTAAAACGTATAATTGAAATTATAATAATAACTGTTTCGATAAAAAAATTATAAAACTGCAAATTACAATGTATAAAAACATTTTTTACAAATAAGCAAGTTACTCTTTAATTATGTTGTTTTATTCTAAATGGAATAAAAAATATTTTATGTATCTTATTTAAATGTATAATTTAAGAAATTTTAAGAGTGAAAGTAATGATACAAAAATAAACGTAATTTTTTATTATTAAAAAAAGACAATTTTAAGCATAGCACTTATTTTTAAAAGAAATTTCTTATATTAGAATGAAGGCAAAAACCATTGAATGTTAAATTTAGAAAAAAATTTAAAACAAAAATTTAATATACATAAAATAAAAACTTTCTAAAAAATGTAAGTAATTTTTGTATAAGAAGAAAAGCTATGAATGAGCATGAATTATATTATATGAAATGATTTAAGAATATCAATATTGAATTAATGCTTACATTATATTTTCCAGTTAATAAATAAGCAGAATATTTATGAAAATTAATTATTTACTTCAGATGTAATCTCTCTATCAGAATAAAAATAATCTTGAATAGCCAAAGAACTTGCATCTTCATCAATAAATTTGTCAATCATGTCATTCAATTCTTGGATAAAAAAATAAATATGTATAAATAAATGAACAAATATGTCTAGTAGTTTGGGTCTTTTTAAAAAATAACTAAACAGCCAACACTAATAATACATTTCAAAAATGCATAAATATAAAAATAATCATAGCAACTAAATTGCAGTAATATAATTTAACACAAATAATAAATAATTAATAAATAAAATTACCTGGTAGTAATTTAAACAGATGTAAAACACAGTGTCGAAAATTACGTGTATTGTTGAATTTAATTAATTGCAAGAGAGAAAAAAATAAATCTTTGCATTCTATATGAACAATAGTAGCACAAGGTTGACTGAGTACTCGAAGTAACCACATCATCAGCCATTCAGTGAAAGCTATAAGATAATATTAATAAATAGATTAACAAAAATTAATGAATTAATTAAAAATATATTTACATTTATCAATTTATTATTAGAATACAAGTAAATATAAATTAATTACAATAAAACATTAACTTGCTTTGCTATAATATTTGCACCAATTTCCAGCAATTACATAATATGAAATAATAAATGTTTCATAAAAAAAATATTAATAGCCTGTTTTATAACAAAAACATTAATGATAGAAAAAGATAAAAATTACTTCACGATCAAATAGAATTAAATAGACAAACCTTTAGATAAACCTGTTTCATCAAGCAGTTCATGGGATTCAAGTAAAGTTTCAGGAGTTACAAAAATATGAGGTATTTCTTTAAAAGAATTCTGCATATGATGAAAAAAGCAGATAGAGTAGTATAATTTGATGCAGAATTGGTGGCTGAAATAAATAATAATAAAATAAGATAAATATATTTTTTGTTCCACAAAATCTTGCTAATAAGCTAGTTATTTAATGAAAGCATAACACTTTACCTTTAAGATCCAAAAGTTATTGATAATGGTAATATTAAGCGTCTGCCGAAATTTTTTGTCAGAAAAATCATCATTATCTTTGTTTATCTGTTGACTAGAAGAAAAAATAATTATTTTAAAACAATATATTAATAAAAATTATTAACTAATCATTAATCTCATAGGTATTGCATTTCAGGTTTTTGTTGGATATTTAAACCAGAGAGTAATAGAAAACCAAGAATTCAAAAAAAGTATGTGAAATTCTATCTCCTGTCATTTGAAAAGTAGATACTTACACAATAAGTTATTGATATTGGATGAGGTGCCAAAAATTGATAAGCTTATATATATACACACGCATTTGCATTTGAATCCAAGAGCTATTACAATTCCTAGCTTATATTTAATCACTTAATAGAGCATATTATGGAAATGTAACTTTAAAGGCATTCAGAAATACTATGCAGCCTCAAAATGATTGATTCATTTGAAAGTGATAATGAATAAAAATTAAACAACTTATATACAGAGAATGATAAAATATTACATATACATGTATTAGTCTGTGTACAGGATTTCAGACATGATATTTATAAGAAAATCTTTATAAATGCTTTTTAATGTAGATACAAACTTTTATTTCTTCATATTACTATTAATTAATTAATCTAAGCTGAAAGCATCTATCATTTAGAAAGCACAGCATAAAAAAAAATAATTAAAAAAAAAAAAAAAAAAAAAAGCGAAATGAAGCTGAGAGTGAATTTTATGTACAGTGTGCATAAAGTTTAAGGAAACATCCTTTCTCTGGTAAAAAGTATCATATCTAGTTAAGTGATAAAATATCCTTTTAATCTCACAACGTCATATTTTAATAATATTTTTATTTTTATAAGTTTTTACCTGTGACCTGACATTAATAGATCCTTTTTTAAACTTAATTATTACACAAAATTGAGTAAAATATTCTATTAAATGTAAATCTCATATCTGAATAGTATACTTGCAATCCTTATGTTATTGGAAGCAAAATTCTCAGATACTTTAATCTTTTTTAAATTTTCCAAATATGTATAAATAATCCATAAAAGGGTTTAAAAACCCTTGCTTTTCATACATCATTACTTACTAGAAATATCATACATCATCCCGACCTTAATTTGCAGTAGTCATTCTGTTTCATCCTCAAGCTCTGTACCAAATTTTCCAACAAAACAGTTTGCTTCCTTTTATGCACTTTACCGATACTTTTATCAGAAAATAATAATCATTACCAGAATTTATTATAGTTATTTAAGTATTCCTCTGTAAAAGTTATCTTAAGTCTATTCACTCAACTCTAGAAATGAAACGCTAATTAAGAACAACTCGGGCAATGTGATATATCATTTATTGCTTGTCAACAGCATTAACAGAAGTAGTTTTTAGAAATTCTGTTTTAACTTATTTTGTCAAAAGTGATGCAAGTAAATCATGACTTGATTCAATTGAGTGTTACTCTCAATAACAATCCTGAAGAGAGCCTAAAAAATGGTTTTGGTGTAAAACACTCCTCCCAAAAGTACCTTTTAGTAGCATAACTATAATCATCAGTTTTCTTAAGCATGTTTCTTGCAGGTGTATATACATAATATTAAGTTAGATTTGTATGTAGAAGTTTGCATAGTTAAATAATTTAAATATGAAATTCAAAATTTATGATCATGCAGATTAGTAAAAAAATTATAAATTATTTTTCATTAAGAATCTTTTTAAAAATTGAAGCGGAAATTTATAAATAATCCCGAACGAAATTACAAAAAGTAAAAAAGAAAACTGAAAGCTGATTAAATGGCTAAATTTATGGAAAATTTTGTTAAATTTATTAGCAAATTAAGAAAATATTAATATTTTTTTAAACATTAATTTATTTCATAGTTTACTATGACGTTCTATGACTGTAAAGTTTATGTGAATACAACTAAGTTTTTTTTATGTCACTTATTAATAAAATTTCAAACATATTTATTTATTTATTATATTTTATTTCTTTATTTTATGAAGAAAATGAGATGTGTAAGAAATTGAGAATTTTATCACAAAAGCAATAAAATTCACGAATAAAATCGTTTGAATTACCTAACCGGGTAATCCATCTGTTTTCTAATATGACTTTAAACAGCCCAGCACATCAACTGGAACAATATAAATTCAATTTAATGCAGAAACTAATTAAATCATCGACTCGTCAATACGTCATTTAAAAAAATCAATGTTTACAAACACATTCTACATATGGTATTTAAAAATATTGGCGCGGTTTTATAAAGATTACAATTATTAAAGTTTGTAATACTTATATAGGTATCGATTAATGCAAGCCGATTAAACAGATTTATCTTTTAAAATTTTGAAGTTGTGTTTTACCCATATAAAGGATACAGAAAATAATTAAACAGAATCCTATACAATGAGTTTTCTAAAGGTAACTATTATTTTAAGCTTATTTTGGGGGGATTTTGACCTTTAGATTATATTGCTGCATCATAACCACTATAGACTATAACCGATATGCAGGCAGCGACCTGAAGGGGGGTATGCCCTTTTCTATTTTCCTTTCTTTTTTTTTTTTCGAAACGGAGAGAGTTTTCTCCCTCACCACTTAAAAAGGACCCTGAATTTAAAAATAGTTCGTTATTTTAATTTTGAAAACGAGAAAAACATAAAGTAAAAATATTTTTTTCTACTACAATTGCAGAAAATTTCGCCTCCTAAAAGTGTAATTTTAATAAATTTCAAATGCAGGAAACAATGTGAAATTGAACTATCCAATAAAAATTGTATTAAAGTAGGAGAAATATCAATCTTAAATAAAAAATAGAAGAATTGAATTGATATAAAAATTAAAAATAGTTGAAAATAGAAAAATCGTTACTTCATGTATTGAATTCAATACATAAAAGAAGATAATTAATCGATTGAGCCAATATACAGATTCCTCTCAAAATTGTTTTTTTTCTCGTTCTAATACAGCTGGCAACCACTTAGACAATTGTGTTTGATGCCTTAAGGCAAGTGCTACACAGACATTACTCACTTTGTACTACTCAGGGGGCGCGTGTAACTTGAGGACAACTTGTAAGAATGCTCCCGCAACGCTCTACGATCCCTATTAGCATCGGGACCTACGGTTTAAAGTGGATTCGAACCACTACAAACACCCATGGGCAAGCCGGGATTTGAACCCGATACCTATGGCACCGAGCGCCAGAGCGCTAGCCACTCGGCCATCAGGCCCCTCCCACAAAATTTAGAATTTAATGTAAGAACAAAATGCATTATTGTTATTGTTATTGTAGATTATTACGGAGATCCTTGGCCGCGTAGCGGCCACTAGCTCCTTCTTTGTAAAATGTTGAAACATAGCGGTGGTCTCATGCCCTTTGAGTTAATAAGCAAAATAGATAATTAAATGCCCCTTTTTAAAAGAGAATTATTTATTTAATAAAATTATAAAATGAAAAATATCAAAAATTTCAAAAAATGTAGATGTTGATGGAATCAGTTGCATGTAATAACCCCGAATGAGCAAAGGTCAAATTAGGGAGAAAAGCGAACTTTTTTCATCTAGGCAGTTGTAAGGAATTAACTTAAAATATTTAGAACAGTGCGAGGTCTTTTGCTATGTTTGCGGGAAGAAATATCATAATCGTAATTTTGTAGGATATTTAATACAGGGTTATTAATGTTTCGCATATCATTATAGAATTTAGTAGAAATTTTGTGAACAAATTGTCTTAAACTTTGAATCGAGAGAGCTTGTCTAATATCGTCATTACGAAAGTACCAGGGTGAATTCGTTAACATTCTGAGAGTTTTGTTCTCAAGCCTTTGAATAATTTCAAAAAATTGTACGTGCGACAGAACCCCAAACTGGGCTTGCATAAGCTAATACTGGACGAAGATAAGAGAGATATATTACAATTTTGAGATTAAGAGGTAAAGCTGAATTTCTATTGATTAAAGGGTAGAGAATTCTAAATTGAGTATTGAATTTATTTCTAAGGTTGCAGATATGCGATCTGTAGTTAAGTTTACTATCAAGGATAATTCCTAAGTACTTAGTTTCTTTAGACCTGGTGATATAATTAATGTATATTTTAATATTAGGAGGGTTATAGGATTTTTGCAAGTGAAAAGAACTGCTTCAGTCTTGTCAACATTTAATTTTATTTCCAGTTAAGGAGCCATTTTTCTAAATCAATGATATAATTTTTGCAAATTTTCCTGGATGGTGCAAGTTTTTCGGCCTTGTGTTAAGATTGCAGTGTCATCAGCATAAAGACTAATTTTGATATTGTTCTTTTGTGGAATATCGTTGATATAGATATTATAGAGGAAAGGAGCTAGAATAGAGCTATGGGGCACACCAGCGTGAATATCTCGAATTGAGGAATCAGTATTCCCTACTGCGACAACAAAGTATCTGTCTGAAAGATAGTTACGAATTACTTGAATCAAATAAGGTGAGAAATTGTAAGAAATGAGTTTGTAAATCAATCCATTAACCCAGACTCTATCAAAAGCTTTGGCCACATCAAGAAAAATTGCAGCAGTTTCATATTTCCAGGTAAATCCTTCAGCAACAGTTTCTGTGAGATTATAGAGCTGATGAATTGTAGAAAGTTTTTCGGTAAATCAAAACAAAATGCATTACAGCAATTTTAAACACATAAAGAAAAGAAAAATAACAATTAAGCCTATTCATGCAATAAATTATCTTCGTCAGTCATCTTCCAAAACTTGAAAAAGAGAAACAGATTAAATGAAAAAATATAAAAACTACAGGAAACCAAACGATTTTTATGAAAAAGTGCAGGAAAGAAATTTAAATAAACAAATAAGAATAACTCGTGAAAGAAATTAAAAGATAATAAGAAACCAATAAGAAACATTAAAAGAGTTCAGGACATCGTTCAAGCCACTCTCCCCCAAACAATATCCGAATATCAATAATTTACAGCCTGTCGGATAGAGAGTTGAGATTTCGAATTTGTGTCGGTTCGTAGTCCAAAAAATGAAGCTGAACAGAAAGATTTCTAGTCGTCTGAAATAGGGACGATAAATCCATAGGCAGGAAAGTTCTTCAATTAGGCTCGAACAGGTAGGTGCGAATTCATGCCGAAGACAACATTCGAGGGCTGTTTGTTCATCCCCTTAAGTTGGAATTAATGGCACAGTGCGGGTAAAACATAGCAGGCCTGCCAATTCACGTTGGATCTATTGGACGATTCACGTTGAATCTCTTCAATCGACTCAAAACGGTGTCCCCGGAGTGGTCTTTTGAGTTTAGGGAATAGCCAGAAGTCGCACGGTGTGAATACGGGGGTTGTGGAACGATATGTATTTCCTTTTTGGCGAAAAGTCACGAGTTCTCTGCCTTCTTTGAACTGTTTTTACCATTTCTAGACATTTCTTTCCAATATAGGAATGCTCACCGAATGCCTTCTGCAACATTCTATATGTTTCCGCAAACAAAATTTAATGCAAGGTGTTTGCTCAATTAATTCAGACATTTCAAAAACTGCCGGAATCAGTTTTAGCTTCTCACAAAGCCAAGCGTAATTCAAACACTAATGAATATTTTGACGTCAAATATTCATTAGTGTTTGAGTTACACTTGGCTAAAAATTCCATAGCCCCATGCCCCATTCCCAAAATTCCATAAACCCCATGAATTTTAAATCTAAAATTGGTCTTACTTTTTGGACAGAGTAGTGTTATCTTTTTTTATGAAATGCCTTAGATATCGCCAAACGAATTCTTACTCAATAACAAATATGAATTAAAAATTAATAAAATAATGTTTAATACACATATGATATATGATAGTTAAAAGGTATAATGGCTTTTATAAATTTATTTAAATGATGCTTCAGAGCTCCATTCTCGGTATTCTACTGATACGTATGTTAATCTCCCTAATATAAACAACCATTATTGAACCATTTAAAAGAATGTAAATTTAAGAAAGAAACTCATTTGCCAATATTAATAGGGTGTATAATATTCAAATGAAGGATTCTGCACTTTAGGGTTCAGATTTTGCAGTCTCTATTCCGTGCCAAATGGAATCGTCAAAGAGCAGTGAAAGAAATAAGCTAGCAACCATTTTGTTAGCTTGGGAGGGGACGTGGCGTAAACCGTAAAGGGAAAAAAATCATCAGTTGAGCAAATGGTACCCTAAAGTGCGGAACTCCCTTTAAATTATTCCCGCAAACTTTTAAGATTTACTGGTTTCATAATCCAGTTCAACAATTCCGTCTTAACGATTTGGCAAACATTAAGTTGTTTAAGAATTTGATTAGCAGTTTTTTTTCTTTGTGATGTGCATTGAAACATATCTATTTGCATTCCAAATTTAAGATTTCACAAAATAAACTTGATTTGATTAATTTCGAGATTAATGCTCCTAATAACAAAATAAACAAAAAAGGGACAGTTTCGATTGTAAACAAACAATATATTGCCGATCAAAGAAGTCAAAGCTTATACATTGATTATTGTTACATATTTTTTAAAGAAATATAAATAAAAAATAAAACCTAAAATGTGATTTTAAATGAATTAATGAACGTTATTTAAGATTTTTCTTGATTATGTTTTTAATTCATGAGCTTCATTGATTTTTTTAAATTATTGAATTTCGAGCATGACTATTGTTATAAAAAGCGTTTATACCAATCCTTAGGTTAAATGATTTATTTTTGAATCATTCAGTTCTTATAATTTCTTACATAATAGTTTTTCAGTTATTGTTTCTTATAAGATTTCAATAAAAATCTTTTATAGAAATGTTAACTATATGAGGTAACATTTTTTTCCTATAAAATATACTTCCTGAAATATATTCAAGATGAATCAAAAGTTTGATACAGAAATAAAATGCTATAAAAAGAATTATTAGTCTGAAAAACCTGAAATTGCAGATTAATATGCAGCGTAGTACGGAATGTTGTTTGACATGAAAAAAAAAAAAAAAAAAAAAAAAAAAAATAGATACAAATCTTGACAATAGAGGGCGATCCTATTCCGTGTGTACGTGGGGGGGGGGGTGGAGAATAATTTTGAAGTAAATAAAAGGAGTAATGATTGGGAAATGATACTTTATATTTTTCATGATTTACAGTTTCAAATTCTCAACGAGTTCACCATTATTTCAATTCTAAGTGCAGACACGATATTATGCTCTATGCAACATGGAGCAGGATATCAACGGAATGGTATTTTATGCATAATATTTTTAATGCTGATAAGTACCGGATATTTCCTGTATAGACCTGTGATTTTAGGTAACCTCTCAGCAAGAAATAATTGGGTGTGAGATATGGTAATAGTGGAGGCCATTCATGTCTGATATGCTTGCTCAAAAGGCGATCCGTGCCACATATCGACCATAATAACTCCATCATATAAGTTCGTGTGTGGTGGAACTTCGTCGGGCATGAAAATGTTCGTGTCTAGTTCATTATATCCATGCAGGTTATGAAGGACAATGTAGTGTACGTATTACGCATGGCGCAAGATTGGTGGTCTGTGACACAAAGTTCTTCTAAGATCAAAAGGCGAATCATGAAGGATACAGTAAATCAAAAGCACGAACTGACTTTTTGATAACAAAGGCACCTCAGATTTCTCTCAAGTGCTGCTAGCAATCCTCATGCAGCAATTTTTAGAATTAACTTACTCATCTAACAAAAAATATGCATTTGATCCAATCATAAAACATTAATTAATGAAGTGCAATCTTTTCTATTTTCGAAAAGGTCATGCAATGTTGCGATTCTGGTAATAGTTCCTGAATATGTTGGATTGTACATGGATACCTTCGTAATGTCATTAGGGGGTAGGGGGCTTTTCAAACTGTAATTGAAGGTATGCCCAAATCATTATGCATTACCCCAGATGAAAAATTGAAAAAAAGATTATATACTATGTGCATTTTGCAATCATATTAACATCATGCTCCGCCATTATTTCTACGTATGAAAAATGTGTATTCAGTGCTCAACGATGTTTTTATATCTGAATTTTATATTGCATTAGCGATACGCACATATCACTATGAAATTATCAGCAGTAACAACCTTTATCATAAGCATTCATTTAAACTAAATTTTTTTTTCGTGTTACTCAAAATTCCCGTACAAAGGAGAATGTTAATCTACAAACTGGATATCTCAGACCCATACATGTTTTTTTTTTTTTAAATCGCATTTTATTTTTGCACCGAATTTTAGAAACACCCTGTATAATTATAAAATACAATTAAAGATTAAATAAAAATGTAAAAAATAGATTATATGGCTACGTGTTTATTTTGAACATTATCATAAATGTGTATTTCATATTACAATTTTATAATTTGCTAATTATAATTTCAAAAATATTTTTTCCGTTCTATTTACATACAAAACCCAAAATAGCATTTGAATGCATTCAATTTGTTAATCGATGTTTGTAAAATCTTACGAATGATCCAATGTCCAAAAATATCTTTCTTTTAGACCTTTCCTATGTTTACTGTTAAGCTTAGATCGAAAATGTCTAATGAATAAAGTGATTCAAAAGGTTCTAAAATATAGTTCAGATTTTCCCCACTTTTTCAGTTTGGTTATGTATCAGAAACATTCAATGAAGAAAATGTTCCAAAGGTTTGAAAATATAGTTAATAAAGCTCGTCAAATTTTGAGTTTTGACGAGAAATTCGATCTATGTTTTCTGTGTTTACTCTTTGACGATTAATCGGAAACATCCAATTAATAAAAAATGGTTCGTTCATTTGTTAACAAGGTTATTATTGCTCAAAACTGTCCGATAATAAAGGCCATTATTTTGTTACGGAGGTTTCGTTGATCATTATAAAATACCTGTTCGTTGTTCTATTATGAAGAATGATGCGTTTACGATACATAAAAAGTTAAATTATAAAAATCACCAAAAGTCCAAGAGAATTTTTATTCAGTTATTGGATTGTTATCGTAAGACAAAAATGCAGGTTAACAGGGAATATAAAGACTTTTAAGGCTGCTGATATTTAAACAAATACCCCTTTCTAAACAGGATTAAATTTTTTTTTAACAATATCCTTTTTGGTTGTTTAAACACTTGTTTCGACTGAAAGGGGATAAAAAAAACTGTCTCAGACATATTTTGTGGATTTAATTTACATTGCACAAATTAAAATATTTTTTAAGAATTTTAAAATTGTTTTAAAAATTTTTTTTTATTGCATTTGATTGTTGTCAACTATACATATAATGGTTTTCAATGAATGAAATTAAATATACAGTTGACAATAGTATTTTGTGGATTTTTTTGCATTGTTATTTCTGGGATATTAATTTTTTCTGTCTCATGGTATTTTTAAAGGTTAATTAAAATAATTGTATGGCAATTTTTTTTTAAAATTTTTTTTTTTATGGATTTAATTCTTTTACATTGCTCAAATTAAAATATTTTTAAAGCCATTACATTTACAGAAAACTGGTGGTTAGAGTACGCAGACATGACTTTAGAACTGAAACTAAATTAATTGTAAATCCTTATTTCTACTTCTTTTCTTTAAATTATTACAAATATTACACATAAAATAAAACTTTTGTGGGGCACTGTATTGACTGATTTCAGTAAAACGATTAAAGATCAACTAAGGGGAAAAAAATAATAAAACTTTCAGTTTCGCAGATTCAACATATTCGTTTTGTGGGCCTGAATGGCCGAGTGGCTAGCGCTCTGGCGTCGGTACCATAGGTTTCGGGTTCGAGTCCCGGCGGTGCCATGGATATTTGTAGTGGTTCGGAATCCACTTTAAACCGTAGGTCCCGGTCTAACATGATAGTAGAGCGTTGCGGGGGTATTGTTACTCCGCGTCCGTAGCTTATTTTCAAGCTACACGCACCAACCTGGATACAACCTTGGTAGTGTTAAGTGAGTAACGTCAGTGCAGCGCTTGCCTTAAGGCATCAAAGACCTAAGTGTTGACCAAATTGTCTAAGTGTTTGCCAGATGCATTAGAACAAAGAAAAAAAAATTCGTTTTGTTTGTTGTCTTTCTGTCTTAAATTTAAAGTATAAATTTTTTTGTTAAGAAACACTATTTTTTTTTCTATATTAGTAATGATTTGTAATCATACATGTCCTCTAAATGAAAAAGCTTGTGCTATTATGCTTCACGATTATTATTCTAATATTATTAATAGTTCGCAGAAAAACTCTAGTAAAATATTGTTAATAACAAACTGAAAATAAACTTTGCCTAAGTAATGTAACTGTAAAGGATATAACTTCAAAGAGCTGCAGTGAAGTAAATTTTGACTGGAATTGTTTGTTTTGATGTAAACTTATGATGTTGGTGAAGAGGCGTTAAAATGTCCGATATTGAGGATGAAGTTCAGTCTCTTGTTAGTAATGTTTTTGATTTATTTCTCATAATTTTTATCAAAATTTTTTGTAATCTATGATTGGAAAATTTAAACCATTTAAAGAACGTTATTAATTTGTGTACAAAAAGTAAATAATTAATTATGTCTGTTATTTAAACATCAAGTATTATAAGATAAAAAAATTATATATTTTTATGTATTATCTTTCAAATAATAAATTAAATACAACAAAGAAAGTAAAAATTAATTTAATTAAACGAATACACGTCAGCTAATAATTATTGTAATTTAACATTTTTTTGTTGTTTATTAATTTCAACCAAAATCATTTTAAATAAGTATAGAATATCTTTTAAATTACTTGAAAAATATTTTACATTGATATCAAAACTTAAGTTTCTTCAAATTGAAAAAAATCAGTTAACACTTTTTAATTAATTTTAAATTTAACAATTATAATTTTAATAAATAAGAAATTTTAATGCATGTAATTTTAATAAATGTGATAAATTTTTTTGCAGAATTCTATTAAATTTAAAACTTTAAAATCTAATTTAATATTACTCTTATATATAAATAATATGATTAATTTGAAACGAGTTTATTTCTCGCTGTTATGATAAATTTGTCTTAATTTTGCAATTTCAAATTAAGATGTAAATAAGATCTTTGTTTCTGTATGCATATTTTCATTATATTATTCTAAATTTTAATAAAATTTGGTGTTTTCAATGAATTTAACTCTATTGAAATCTATCATTTATACTAATACATCATATTGTCTATTAATAGCATCAAGAATTTGACTGGCTTCTTCAAGAAGAAGTAACTGTAATTTTAGAACAGCTGCATGATGTGATACTAGTAAGGTTTCTTCTTTTAACTAACCAATTTTTTTTTTTTTTATTCTGAAAACTTATTTATTTTTAAAAGAATTGTTCTTTTTTTTCTTTATTGAAACATAAAAAATCCTTTCCCAGTATATAATATTTTTAGAAAATAAAAAACAGGATATTTAAAAGAAAGAGAAATAGAAAACAAAAAAATAAATGAGTGCTTTCATTTGGTTGGCCATTTTTTTTTGCACACTGGGACTAATTATATTGGGACCTTTTAAACTGGATTCTGAACCACTATCAAATATGCATGCCACCACCAACATTGTTATTTATTAGTATTTTGCATAAAAATAATGCATACTTGTTAAATTTTTTTCCATCACAAAAGTATCTATTTTGTACAGTTGAGTCATGCTATTAGGACCATCCATACATATTCTGACATCATTTGCTAGCAATTAATGAATAGTTATATGTTCCTTATATATACATAGTAAACAATGAATATATAAAAAGAATATTTTGGTTAATTACAAGCACATTAATATTAAAATGAAGTAAGAAGGTAATTTGCTGGAAAAGAAGCATAAATTACCTTTATAAATGTAAAATAAATATGTGCTGTTATTCTGTTTTAGGTTATGAATACTAACAATAACTTTGAAATTTTATTATTTCTAATTATAGTTCATAAATACTATAATGATTTTCTAAATTATTTTATTATTCATTGAGTTATCTAAATTTTCATTATGTATATTCCTTTTCAAGTAACATATTTCTAAAAAATCCGAATTTTCTTTTTCTTTTTTACTCACTTATATCTATTTTTTTTTTTTGCGTACATATATGCAGCAATGCAATTTCTATATACATCAGAAGCAATTCTTCAATATAATAAAATCATTAATTGTATCAATTCAACAATTCTTTATATTTAATCTTTTAGAAATTATGCATAGTTTGATATTAATTTATTACATTTTTGATATTTTATAATTATATTATATACTTATACTATACTTTTATATTATATAATAATATGTAATATATATTTATATACATTATAATATGTGACTTGCTTCAAAACCTCTCATATTAAATGCTAGTAATATACATTTAATTATTTGATGTAAATATTTTTGGCTATAGTAAAAAATCAGTTCAATGAAATAGTGGGCTACTGTTTTTTTTTTTTATGCATTATATATTTCTTTAGAAAGGGAGGGGGGGGATGTATATCTTTTGTATATATTTTTCTTTTGGAGGTTAGAGATGAATTTGAGTAATGATAATTGACTGATTTGAGACTGATAATTTAATAAAAGAATAAAATTCTTTCCCATCTCAGGTATAAACTTTAAGGATTATCAAGCTTACAAAATAAACTTTTCTGAAATAAATATGTATAAAAGTTCATATGAGTTTTATATGTAATAGTAAAATACAATGTATTTAGCAGACATTATGATATCTTTCAAATTTTGTGTTGCGCTTTTAATTAAGAAGTAGTGGCATGTAGCCTTGTTTTATGTACAGTTTCCAAAAAATAGACTTATAGTTCAGAAAATTTTTTATTAGCATCTACAATTATCTCTGGTATATCCTTTTAAAAGAAAAGAATAAGAATAAAGACAAACCAATATCATACAAATGGTTTTATAAAAAATTGTTTCATTGTTAAAAAAATGTTACTTGAACCCCTTATTAAACCAAATTGATAATATATAGGATTTTTATAGTTTTATTTACTTTGAATCTTGGTATAAATGCATTTTCTGTAGTATATGAAAGAAAATTTGTTATAAATATGGATTAATTTGAATTGGAAATTATTTGCTACAGGAATGTGCCCGAAGATTCCCAGGTTCAGAACAGCATAACGTCGAGTCTCTTGTGAAAAGTGAAAAGTTTCTTCTGTTAAATACCAGGTAGGTTTAATTTTTTATTTTATTAATTTTGAACAAATACCATGAATTATTTTGTCTTTATAGTTAATATTGCATTTTTATATTTTCATAGCCACACGCATGTTCTCTCTGTGTAGCTTTCATTAATGTAAAAAATAATAACTAATTGTAGAATAATGGTTAGAGATGATTTTCTGTATATCTATATAATTTAAAATTATAAATAGTTTCAGACATATGTTATAAAATGACTAGTGTAACAAAATGTAAAATTAGTTTTTCTATTCTCTAAATAATTTTATTTTGTAAAGCTATATTTTTTTACAAATATTCTAAAAAATTGTTTAAAATATTGAGTTTTTATACTGCTGGATTCAAATTTTGGAATGTTTTTTAAAAATGAATTAACACACTTTTAATTATAGATCACTGTAGTTTAATTTGTTCTACAGATAGTATCATTTATCTAATTCATGGCTGTAATTTTAATTCTACTAATACATGCATATAAAAAAAGTCCATTCAAATGTTTAGAATTATTTAGTAATAAACAAGAATACACAACTATGACATCATTTCTCATTTGTAATTTTTTGTAAGTGATTTTTGTAAATAGTTAGAAATCACATTAAAAAAAAAAAAAAAAGATTTTTGAAATTTTTATCTGATATGCAGAAACAAAATCAAATTTCTTAATGTTACAGTTTTAAAGTTCTTTAGGAAATACTGATACACAAGTTTTATCTTTCTAAAGGCATTAATAATTACTTAATATTATTGCAATTCTGGATGGCCTACAAAAATTTTTTTAAAATTTTCTAATCAGACTTTTTAATCTTTCCATTATTCTCTTATTTTAATAATATTTTAACATTAAATAAAATAATTCTAAGCCTTTTTCTAAATTATGTGAGTCATGCTAATGTTTTACACTAAGTAAATAAATGAAATTTAACATACTTAAAAGTCTTAATTGAAAATATTTAAAGTCTAGAAATATTTTGCCAACATAATTTGTCATCAATTTCTTTAATATTTAATTTTTTTATTCCATTATTGAAATGAATAAAAAAACATTAATTGATTAAAAGTAAATAGAAAAGAAATCCACCTGTGAAAGAAGGGAATAAATTAGTGAAGGAAGTGAATCCTCAAAACAGATCTACAATCTAATAAGTAGTAAAAAATTTCTAATTTTTATTTTTAAATTTCTAATTTTTAAGTATAAAAGATTTCTAATTTGGTATTTTCCTAAAAATTTCTCTATAGTTTTGAAAGAAATTCATGCATGCATGTTTTTCTAATTAATTCAGCTATCCTTGAAATAAATTGATCTTTCATTCATTTAAAATTTGTGGTCCAATAAAAATTTCTTAAATTTTTGGTTAGCCAATTAAGAAATAAACAAATGAATGGTTTTCCAATCAATGGCATCTTTTGAAATATGTTTTTTAAAATTTTCTTTACTTGTAAAAATTGCTAATTTTTTGGAAAATAAATTTTAGAAATGAGGTATGAAAAAAGTAATATTACCTTCTGATCTCTAAAATGTTATATTTCATTTCTTCATTAAAAATATTATAACATGTAATTTAATTTTTAGCTCTTCTGGTGGATCAACAACTGATACTATTCAAGCTGTAGTGACACTTGTGGGTGATAATATTTGTTATGCTGTAAGTGTATTTGTGTGTAAAACCATGAGTTAATTGCATTACTTGTAATTCATTTCTTACCTATAAAGGCTATTAAAAGTATTTTTTATATTTTAACAGTGGCTTGAAATTAATAATTTCTTTGAAGTACTTTAATTTTTTAGTTATTGTACATGCTTGTACAATAAGAATGAAATCTTTTGAAAATTAAATATCTATATATGTTTAATTGCTGGACAATAAAAAAATGTCTTTATAATTAAAAAGTATAAATGTAGTTATAAAGAATGTACTGGTGCAAATACAACACTATTTCATATATATTTGTTATTCAAACCACTTGGAATTGATCCATAAAGAGAAAAGAAAAGTTCCATTTCCAATCCATAATAAAAGTGTTTCTTTAAGTTAATTTTGGGGATTAAAATAGCCATAAAAACATGACTAACTAGCATTTAATGTATTAATTTAAAATTATCTATGTATTTTATGACTTGCATTTAATTTTTTACATTTTATCTTATGCTTCATAAATTTGCAATTCACTTGTTGACTTTCTAAATCAGAATTTTTAAAAAAATTTGTGGGTTTAGAACAATATATATATGCACAAAGTATTGTCTATGCCACAGTACATTCTAAACACTTGTATTTTAATTATGGTCATAGTGTGTGTATATATATGCATATCAAAAATTTTTTGTGTTTTGTTGTATGTATTGAGTTGACTAGAAAATAATTTTGGTTTTTGCAATGTTTTTAAATGGTAAAAATTAAAAGAACTTTCTTGATGACCCAATATATGTTTCATGATTTATTGATTTATATATATATATATATATAGTTCATATTTAATTTTATTTATGTAATTGAGGCACAATTTGGATTTCAAATAAGTTTTTCCTTTTTTTTTTCTAGGTTTTGTATTTCCCAATTTTATTAGATTGACTGAGAGATAATTTTTATTTTTTTTATAAACAAAATTTTTATTTTATAATTTTGCTAAGCGTTTTGATTTTTTAAAAGGATCCTTGTCTTTTTTTTTTTTCTGTTTTCTGTTCTTCTATTATGGTTTTTGGTCCCATATATATATTGTATAATAACTTTTTAAGTAACAAAAATTTTATATATTTAGGATATTTCTTTAAAACTTCATAAGCATTCTGTTCCCTCTCATCGTACCATTGTTCAAAATGACTGCCAATGGAAGTTGCAACAGGTAAGTTTTTAAATTGATTGTACAGTAATAGTAGTATTCATTTTGCAGTAGTAGATTATATGTAGTTTTTAGATAGAAAGTAATAGAATTTTAATAGAATTTGAAAGAATGCTTAAAACTAGTTTTTATATACTATTTCCTGTATAAATTAGTATATTAAGAAAATCTTATCAAAAATTAAATGTTGCATATAATGATAATTTTTTATTGTTGGTAGAAAAAGTGTTTTAGAAATATAAAACTTTTAAATATGTGGAACTCGTCGAAAATGTTATATATGAGTGCATGTGAAAAATACAACACATGGCCCTAAAAATCAAATATTGAAATATTTCTTATTTATAAGATATGAGTGAAGCCATCAAAAAATTGAAAACTAGTTTGAAAAAGTAAAAGAAAATTATCAAAATAAAGTGTGGTTAGAGCAATAACAGCTGTTACAATAATTACACTTTACATATGAAGAACATTATTTATGAACATCAAAACCAAAGGAGAACTGACAAAAAGTATATTAGAAATATGAAAATTTAGTACAAGAAAAAGCTATTGGGAAAATTTATTGCCTGCTGTGGCATTCCCATTTATTAACAGCATAAGCAAGTGGAATGCTGTTATAGATATTGGGAAAGTGATTTACAATTGCCTACAATTTTCTTCTTAAATCAATCTCAGAACAATATAAATATTTTCCTATGGACTTGCTAATTTCTTTTTGCATTTTATGAATTTCCTGGACAGCATGTTTTTACACCCTGTCATCATATCTTTATTTAAATTTTTGTTCTTTTTTATCTGCCTATGCAGTTTTTTCAGTTCAAGAATTTAATTCTCATGTTTTTTCTTGAATGATTTTCAATTTCGTTACTGCAGCTTAAGTACACTTTGTATTTTGAACAAATACTTACTTTTTTAAAAGATGTCCGAATGTGATGCACATTTCAGGGTTTTTCTATTGAAAATGCTATGAGGGTTTTATTATAAAATTTATGTATAATGGATACCAGTAATAAATTTTTTCATCCAAAATGGTCATGCTTCTAATTTACTCCTTGTTAGTTCTCCTTTGATTTTTGCATTCATATGTTGTATTCTTTATACGTAAAATATGGTTATTTTAGCAGCTATTAGTGTTTAAACCAAATTTTTTTTTTACTGGTTCTTTAAATTATTTTTGATGGTTTTACATGTATCATATATATAGTGAATAGTTGATTTTTTTTTTCATGTGTTGTATTCTTTTATATATATATATATCTGTGTGTGAGATTTTTTAAAATAAAAACAAATTTTGAATTTAAAAAAAAAGTTATCTTGAAAAATATTTTTTATGGGAATGTTGAAATATCAATAAGGTAAATAGACATTTTTATAAAAGTAAATGGTCATTACAAAAAAATAAATATTTACATCAATTTTCCTAGTTTTATTTTCATTGTAATGAATTTTTATGTCTTCCAGTTAATAATTTTCTACTTTTTATAATATAATTTAATTAATTTTAATCTAATTAATAATTTTTATATAATTTTCTTCAGTTTAAAATTCATTACTTCTTTACTGGCATTCAAGCCTGCACAAGGCTGTAATGCCAATGAAGAAAAAAAGAATAAGTAATGAATTTTTATTCTTACATTAAAAAACTTATGAGTAATAACACCTATACTTTTCAAACTATTCCAAATAAGATATTGATTATGATTAAAATTTGCAAAAAAATTTTTACATAAATTGTTTTGTTTTATATGAGTTGTTAAATAATTTATCCTTAGATCTCTCACTTTTTTTTGGATTATAACATCTAACAAACATTTGCATGTTGCTTTTATTTAAAATGGTGTTAACAGCCTTGGATTTGCCTTTTTTCTGAAAATCAGTTTTTCATTTTCATTACATCCTTTACGGTGTCCCAATTTCCAAGATAAATGAGAAGCAAATTGATATTCTTTTATTTCTTTTTGGTTTTTTTTTATCATGTTGATAATACTTTTTTCACTTTTGTGTGTAATTTTGGCCAATATAATACAAATTTGCATGTAAATTAAATTAATACAAAGTAAATATTATATTAACAAAGTAAATCAGTTATGAGTTTATTTAATAACTATGTAAGTATATATGTAGCATATAATTTTTATCAAGTGACCAGTTTGCTTCAGCAATCATTGCTTTCATAAAATTTAGGATTTTAATTCTATTAAAGCAAACACGTAACCTCTGCGAAAGCACTGCGCATTTATACCTATTCTACGCGATGC
>BPLR01014942.1:0-87187 GCA_021605095.1 Caerostris extrusa | reverse complement strand
ATTTCTAATACCAAAGAAAATAATCTTTTTATATCCAGTTACTGGTGTCTTTTTCGAACACGTGGATGTCTTTTTTATAACGAAGAAAATAATCTTTTTTTATATCCAGTTACTGGTGTCCTTTTCTAAGACGTGGAGGTTAGAGGACATTTCTTATACGAAAGAAAAAATAATCTTTTTTATATCCAGTTACTGGTGTCTTTTTCGAACACGTGGATGTCTTTTTTATAACGAAGAAAATAATTTGTCTTTTTTAATATCCAGTTACTGGTGTCTTTTTTTATAACGAAGAAAATACTTTTTTAATATCCAGTTACGAAGACGTGGAGGTTGGAGGCTTTTTTTATTCGGAAGAAAATAATCATTTGTCCTTTTCGAATATGTGGAGTACGTGGTTTTTTTTTTACCGAAGAAAATAATCTTTTTTTCAATATTTAGTTACTGGTGTCCTTTTCGAAGAAGTGGAGGTTAGAGGCCTTTTTTTTATACCGAAGAAAATAATCTTTTTTTAATATCCAGTTACTGGTGTCCTTTTCTGAGACTTGAGGTTAGAGGACATTTCTTATACCGAAGAAAATAAACTTTTTTAATATCCAGATACTGGTGCCCTTTTCGAAGACGTGGAAGTTGGAGGCCCTATTTTATACCGAAGAAAATAATCTTATTTTATATCCAGTTACTGATATCTTTATCGAAAACGTGGAGGTTGGAGGCCCTTTTTTATACCGAAGAAAATAATCTTTTTTTTATATACAGTTACTGGTATCTTTATCGAAAACGTGGAGGGTGGAGGCTTTTTTTTTTATTCGGAAGAAAATAATCATTTGTCCTTTTCGAATATGTGGAGTACGTGGTTTTTTTTTTTATACCGAAGAAAATAATCTCTTTTAATATCCAGTTACTGGTGTCCTGTTCGAAGAAGAGGTGGTTGGAGGAAATTTTTTATACCGAAGAAAATAATCATTTTTAATATCCAGTTACTGGTGTCCTTCTCGAAGACGTGGAGGGTGAGAACATTTCTTATGTAAAAAATTATCGTTTTTTATATCCAGTTACTGGTGTCCTGTTCGAAGACGAGGAGGTTGGAGGAAATTTTTATACCGAAGAGAATAATCGTTTTTTATATCCAGTTACTGGTGTCGTTTTCGAACACATGGAGGTTGGTGGAATTTTCTTTTATACCAAAGAAAAATAATCGTTTTTTATATCCTATTACTGGTGTCCTTTTCGAAACCAAGAAGGGTGGAGGTTTTTTTTTTATACCGAAGAAAATAGTTTTTTATATCCAGTTACTGGTGTCCTTTTCGAAGACGTGGAGGTTGGAGGCCCTTTTTATACCGAAGAAAATTTTCGTTTTTTATACCCAATTATTGGTGTCCTTTTCGAAGAAGAGCAGGTGGGTGGCCCGAAAACGTTTGAGGCTGCATACCGAAGAAAATTTTCGTTTTTATACCGAATTACTGGTGTACTTTTCGAAGAAGAGCAATTTGGAGGCCCTTTATACCGAAGAAAATAATCTTATTTTATATCCAGTTACTGGTATCTTTATCGAAAACGTGGAGGTCGGAGGCCCTTTTTTAAACCAAAGAAAATAATCTTTTTTTTATATCCAGTTACTGGTATTTTTATCGAAAACGTGGAGGTCGGAGGCCCTTTTATACCGAAGAAAATAATCTTTTTTTTATATCAAAAACTTGTGTCCTTTTCGAAGACGTGGAGATTGGAGGAAATTTCTTATACCGAAGAAAATAATCGTTAATAATAACTGGTGGCCTGTTCGAAAAAGAGGAGGTTGGAGGGTTTTTTTTATACCGAAGAAAATAATCTTTTTTAATATCCAGTTACTGGTGTCCTGTTCGAAGAAGAGGTGGTTGGAGGAAATTTTTATACCGAAGAAAATAATCGTTTTTTATATCCAGTTACTGGTTTCCTATTCGAAGACGTGGAGGTTGGAGAAATTTCTTATACCGAAGAAAATAATCATTTTTAATGTCCAATTACTGGTGTCCTTTTCGAAGACGTGGAGGGTAGAGAACATTTCTTATGCCAAAAAAATAATCGTTTTTTATATCCAGTTACTGGTGTCCTTTTCGAAGACGAGGAGGTTGGAGGAAATTTTTATACCGAAGAGAATAATCGTTTTTTATATCCAGTTACTGGTGTCGTTTTCGAACAAATGGAGGTTGGTGGAATTTTCTTATACCAAAGAAAATAATCGTTTTTTATCCTATTACTGGTGTCCTTTTCGAAACCAAGAAGGGTGGAGGTTTTTTTATACCGAAGAAAATAGTTTTTTTTATATCCAGTTACTGGTGTCCTTTTCGAAGACGTGGAGGTTGGAGGCCCTTTCTTATACCGAAGAAAATTTTCATTTTTTATACCGAATTACTGGTTTACTTTTCGAAGAAGAGGAGGTTGGAGGCCCTTTCTTCTACCGAAGAAAATAATCGTTTATTATATCCAGTTACTGGTATCCTGTTCGAAGACGAGGACGATGGAGGAAATTTTTATACCGAAGAAAATAATCGTTTTTTATATCCAGTTATTGGTGTCCTTTCCTAAGACGTGGAGGTTAGAGGACATTTCTAATACCAAAGAAAATAATCTTTTTATATCCAGTTACTGGTGTCTTTTCGAACACGTGGATGTCTTTTTTATAACGAAGAAAATAATCTTTTTTTTATATCCAGTTACTGGTGTCCTTTTCTAAGACGTGGAGGTTAGAGGACATTTCTTATACGAAAGAAAATAATCTTTTTTATATCCAGTTACTGGTGTCTTTTTCGAACACGTGGATGTCTTTTTTATAACGAAGAAAATAATCTTTTTTAATATCCAGTTACTGGTATCCTTTTCGAAGACGTGGAGGTTGGAGGCATTTTTTCTTGGGAAGAAAATAATCATTTGTCCTTTGAATATGTGGAGTACGTGGTGTTTTTTTTTTATACCGAAGAAAATAATCTTTTTTAATATTTAGTTACTGGTGTCCTTTTCGAAGAAGTGGAGGTTACAGGCCATTTTTATACCGAAGAAAGTAAACTTTTTAATATCCAGTTACTGGTGTCCTTTCCGAAGACGAGGAGATTGAGGCCCATTTTTATACCGAAGAAAGTAATCTTTTTTTTAATATCCAGATACTGGTGCCATTTTCGAAGACGTGGAAGTTGGAGGCCCTTTTTTATACCGAAGAAATTAATCTTATTTTATATCCAGTTACTGATATCTTTATCGGAAACGTGGAGGTTGGAGGCCCTTTTTTATACCGAAGAAAATAATCTTTTTTTATATACAGTTACTGGTATCTTTATCGAAAACGTGGAGGGTGGAGGCTTTTTCTATACCGAAGAAAATAGTTTTTTTTTTTATCCAGTTACTGGTGTCCTTTTCGAAGACGTGGAGGTTGGAGGCCCTTTCTTATACCGAAGAAAATTTTCGTTTTTTATACCCAGTTATTGGTGTCCTTTTCGAAGAAGAGCAGGTGGGTGGCCCTTTCATATACCGAAGAAAATTTTCGTTTTTTATACCGAATTACTGGTGTACTTTTCGAAGAAGAGGAGGTTGGAGGCCCTTTTCTTATACCGAAGAAAATAATCGTTTTTTATATCCAGTTACTGGTGTCCTTTTCGAAGACATGGAAATTGTAGGCCATTTTTTTATATCGAAGAAAAACAATCTTTTTTTATATCCAGTTACTGGTATCATTTTCGAAGACGTGGAGTTTGGAGGCCTTTTTTTATACGGAAGAAAATAATCTTTTTTAATATCCAGTTACTTTTATCTTTTCGAAAACGTGGAGGTCGGAGGGCCTTTTTTATACCAAAGAAAATAATCTATTTTTATATCCAGTTATGGTATCTTTATCGAAAACGTGGAGGTTGGATTCCATTTTTATACCGAAGAAAATAATATTTTTTTATATTCAGTTACTGGTGTCATTTTCGAAAACGTGGAGGTTGGAGGTCATTTTTTATACCGAAGAAAATAATTGTTTTATTTCAGTTACTGGTGTCTTATACGAAACCGTGGAGATTGAAGACAATCTCTTTTATACCGAAGAAATAAAACTTTTTTCATCCAGTTACTGTTGTATTATACGACACCCAGGAGGTTGGAGATATTTTTTTTTATACCGAAGAAAATAATTGTTTTTTATATCCAATTACCGGTGTCTTATGCTGCAGTGTCTTTTATACTGAAGAAAATATTCTTTTTAAAAGCAGTGACTAGTGCATTTTCCGAAAACGTGGAGGCTGGAGGCAGTGTCTTTTAGCTGAAGAAAATATTATTTCTTAAATGCAGTGACTGATGTACTTTCCGAAACGTGGAGCTGGAGGCAGTGTCTTTTATAGCGAAGAAAATATTCTTTTTTCATTGCAGTGACTCGTGTATTTTCCGAACACGTGGTGGCTGGAGGCAGTGTCTTTTATACGGAAGAAATTATTCTTTCTTCAATGCAGTGACTGGTGAATTTTCCGACAACGTGGATTCTGGAGGCAGTGTCTTTTATACCTAAGAAAATTTTCTTTCTTCATTGCAGTGACTGGTGTATTTTCCGAAAGCGTGGAGGCTGGAGGCAGTGTCTTTATACCGAAGAAATTATTCTTTCTTTATTGAAGTGGCTGGTGTATTTTCCGAAACGTGGAGCTAGAGGCAGTGTCTTTTATAGCGAAGAAAATATTCTTTCTTCATTGCAGTGACTGGTGTATTTTCCGAAAGCGTGGAGGCTGGAGTCAGTGTCTTTTATACCGAAGAAATTATTCTTTCTTTTATTGAAGTGGCTGGTGTATTTTCCGAAAACGTGGAGGCTGGAGGCAGCGTCTTTTATACTGAAGAAAATATTCTTTCTTAAATGCAGTGACTGGTGTATTTTCCGAACTCTGGAGGCTGAGGCAGCGTCTTTTATACTGAAGAAAATATTTTTTCTTTTTAATGCAGTGACTGGTGTATTTTCCAAAAACGTGGTGGCCAGAGGCAGTGCCTTTTATACTGAAGAATATATTCTTTCTTAAATGAAGTGAGTGGTGTATTTTCCGAAAACGTGGGGCTGGAGGCAGTTTCTTTTATACTGAAGAAAATATTCTTTCTTAAATGCAGTGAATGATGTTCCTTCTGAATACACGTGGAGATTGAGTTAATCTCTTTTATACGAAGAAAATAATCGTTTTTAAATCTACTTGCTAGGTTAATTTTCAAAGGTTCTTTTGCAATGTGTTTTATACCGAATACTTCATTTCTGGCTTTCATAATGAGGAATATACTCCAACAGGTTTTTCTAGATATTCAAAACGCATTTAAGAAAATATGGATTGAAGGACTCATTTTTAAACTTATTAAACTGAACTTTTCACCGTCGATTTTCAATTTCATCTGCTCCTACCTTTCTAATAGAACTTTTTCAATCAAAATCAATAAAAATTATTCCTCAATCAAAAACATCCATGCTGGCACACCTCAATGAAGTAAAATATCCCCACTACTCTTCTCTGTGTTCCTTTATGATATGCCTACTGGATTCCACAGTTTTCTAGGTGATACTGCAATTCATTGCAGAAATAAAAACTCTAAATATCTTGCCTGTGCATTAAACAAAAAAACTAAGTGACCTTCCTAAATGATATGACAAGTGCAAAAGTGCTCTTAACAATAACAAAACTGAAGCAATCTTCTTCAACAACAATCAAAGGTTAAAAAACCGACCGTCTACCTCAAAAACCAACTTATCTTCTGAAATCAGAAACAAAATATCTTGAATTTATCTTGATAAATGTCTAAGCCGGAATTTTCATTTTAACTATGTCAAACAAAGTAGAGAAGAAACATTAGAAGGCTCTGTCCCCTTATAACAAGAAACTCGAGTATGAGTAGATGTAATAAAATTTTGATTTTTACCTCTATGATTCGTCCTCTCCTCACCTATGCTTGCCTAGTATGGGGCTATGCCACTAATTACAATACTTGGAAGCTCAACAAACTATGACTATTATACAATATTATAACGAATAACAACTGGTTCATGAGAAATGAGGATATTGAAATATTCATCTCCCTGCTACCTCTCAAAAGTACTGGGAAAAACTTTCAGAAATATTTTCAGAAATATTGACAATCACCAACATCTGGCCATTCAAGAGATGGAACACTATGAACAGTGCTCTAGTTTTATGAGACTTAGCAATATTCTACTCTAACCTCTTACCTAAATTCATTTTTTTTTATTCTCACCGACTCCCTTTAACTTTCGGGCATTTTTTTTTTTTCGTCACTCTATTATGTTTGACACCACTGGAGATGAGGTCCCTGATGGGACCAGGGAGCTCCAATAATCTTCTACATCATCATTCATCATCCTCATCATTGAAAGTTGAAAAGTACATTTTTGGAAGCCATAGTATATAATGAATACAAAAATAACTATTTTTTTTTCTCTCCATCGATGACTGATGACATCGAAGCAAGAACAAGTTCAAACTTTTTGAGTCCAGTTCCTGATACATTTTGCAATACTTTTATATTATTAATTGTATACTGTATATCGTCCCACATATGTAAAAACAATATTGTTCATTTGGTATTATCTAATAAATAAATGTTTTACGTCATTCTACGAGCTTTTTCATTAAAGTCTCTCAATAAATAAACCATTAAAAATAGCTAATATACAGTTTAAAGTTTCTTGAAATTTAAGCAGACTTTTTATAGATAAATATGTAATCCTTTCAATTAAGGTTGACCAACTCGCTAGCTGCAGGCTGATCATTGTTAGGAATGAGGTCTAACATAAAACTTAAACATTCTGAATACATTAATTTTGTAAAATTATTAATTTATTGTTTTTAAATTCATGAGCAATTATCTTTCTTAAACATATTTTTTTATAGGCATACAATAAACACAAAAATTTAAATTTGTGTTTGTTTGTTCGTAACTTAATTCCATGTAAAGATGTTTGTTTTAATTCAATAAGTAATTTAATAATTAATTTGTAAAAATTGTTAAAAACAGATATCGTTTGCTTGTAAATCAAACTTTATTATGACGTCACTTAATGAAAAATTAACCTATGCGATTAGTTATTTAAATAATAGTAATGATAATGATAATAATAAACAAAAAGGTGGATTAGATGTCACTTATCAGATAAAAACTTACTAAGAACAATAGATATTTTGATCAAACATAACAGGTATGCATTATTTTTCTGTGAAAAGTATCAAATATCTCACTACAATGATACATTTATTCATGTTTGGGAAGAAATAAAATATTTTATATGTTTTGGGAATAAAAACTATTCAATAGTAATAGTTTTTTAAATTGTTGTATAAAAAAAAATATGAGAAATATTTTTTTTTAATTATTTATCAACTAGTGCAAAATAGTATAAGTAGATAAATAATTTTAAAAATAATTAATCAATTAAAAATTTAATAATAATGAAATAATTAAAAATCAAATGATTAATAAAAATAATAATAATTAATAATAATTAAATTAACTAAATAATTGCTCTCTAAAATATTACAAAATTTTGGTTTTTATCTTATTGGAATACTCGATAACTTAAAAAAATGTTTTAAATGGAAATAAAGGAAACATTTTTATCCTAATTAACTCCCGGACACTACATCCCATGGTAGGCCAAGTCTGTCTGACTACTGGAAAATTTCGAGACAGGAGATATTTTCTTATTACGGGTAGAGTTGTTAGCCTTACGCCCAACAGTCATATCAGGATGGGACTTACAGTTTAAAGTGGATTCTGAACCACTACAGACATTCATGGCACCGAAATCCAGTGAAAAGTATCTTGTAGCCAGTGAAAAGACAGTAAAGGGGCATGATGGCTAATCTCTCAGCCTTCAAGCCACCACATTTTTATGCAACTTCGTTTAATTTGTCATGAAATATATTTTTATATGAATTAATTTTTTTCTGATAAAACATCACTAAAATTAGCATTTAAAAACGATTTGAGACCGTCCCACCCTTTTCCAAGTGAAAATTTGGATGCCTTTGGTATAATTTAGAATTTATTCACATTAAATTTTGATGTGCTAAAATATTTTCGACATCTTTTCCAATTAAATAATACTTGTATTATTTATCTATGCAATAAAATTAATTTAAATTTAAAAAATACTTTAAAAATTAAAGAAATACAATTTAACAATTTTATTAATGATTAAAATAATACTTTAAAAATAAACAAATACTTCAACCTACAAAAATTTCTTAAAACATTAATATACATCTGTTCTTAATTATTCAGTTCTGCATATAAATTATTTCTACGATATTTGATAAATAAGCATATAATCAACTGGTTAAAAGTGTTGAATTTCAATCTACTACTTGAATAAACTATATAAAACACTGAATTAAATAAAGTTAAAAAATGTTTTATATTCCAAAGCATTGCTACTTAGTAATCAAAAAATCACAGAATGTAACACATAAATTTGCCCGATTCGTGGTTCAATGGTAACGTGCGCCACTAGCTCACGGTAACATGGTAACGTGTGCGCCATTGCTGTAGGCACTGTTTCAAAAATGTTTCAAAATGTTCAAATGCAGCTCGACGGTAACGTCAGCATAGTATTAAGATTAGCGGCATTGCTGTAAAAAATGGCAAAATGTTTCAAAAATGTTTCAAATTCAAATGTTCAAATTTGGACTCAATCACGGTGTTGAAGATAAAAATTTCTTCGTAGAACACACCAACTCTAGAGTCACAGACTTCTTACAACAACCACATGCTAATGACTTAGATTTAATTACTCCTAAAGAAGTCTGTGAAATTATCAGGAATTTGAAGAACAATAAAACCCCTTGGTATGGATCTTATTAGTAATCGTATGCTAAAGTCCACTGCTATTAAATTCATTCTGTATATTACCCTTCTTCTTAATTTTCTACTTAGAATATGTCACTCCCCAGCTTGCTGGCAGACTGCCGTAGTATACCCCATTCCTAAGCCAAATTCTAATTTGGCTTATCCTCAAAATTACTGTCCTATCTTACTACTTAGTAGTTTCAGCTAAATATTCGAATCTGCGTTACTTAAACGCCTGAATCAGCATTGATCTGAATGACTTAACCATTCCTGAAAAATTTGGTTTCAGAAAGCAATTAAAGTACATGTCACCAGTTTCTTAGGCTAACAGAGCTGATTCATGACAGCTTTAACGAACGCAAATCTACGGAAATATTATTTTTTGAACGTAGCCAAGGCCTGTGATAAAATTTGGCATAATGGCTTATTATTCAAGCTCATACGACTTGAATTTTCGGCTCAAATTGTTAAAATTCTCAACTCCTACCGACTTTCCCGAGAATTTTAGTCAGAGTAGGAGGAGTTACCTCTTCTTCCATACCAATAGAAGGGGTAGTTGCACGCCATGGACTTAGCGCCCATCCTCTTCAACTTATATATCAATGACATCCCAAGGGCTTAATTTGTCATGAAATATATTTGTATGCGAATTAATTTTTTTCAAAAACAACACTAATATTAGCATTTAAAAACGACTAGAGATATTTTTCGCCTTTTCCAAATATGACAAGAAATCCGAAAATTTGGATGCTTTTGCTTTTTTAATTTAGAATTTATTCATATTAAATTTTGATGTGCTAAAATATTTTCCATATATTTTGAATTAAATAATAATTATATTATTTACATATGCGGTAAAAAAATTAATTTAAATTTACAAAAATCTTTTTAAAATTTTAATAAAAAACACTTTATCAATTCTAACGATTTAAATTTTTTTTTAATTAAAATCCTACCTTAATCCTATAATATCCTACCTACCTACAATAATTTCTTAAAAAATTAATATATATCTTTTCTTAATTATTCTGTTCTGTATATAAATTATTTCTACAATATTTGATAAATAAGATTGCAACTGGTTAAAAAGTGTTGAATTTCAATCTATTATCTGTATAAACCGGATAAATCACTGGACTAAATACGGTTAAAAAATGTTTTATATTCCAAAACATTGCTACTTAGTATTAAACATAAACAAATTAATACATAAATTTACCCGACTCGTTATTCAGTGGTAACGTTCACCGCTCAGGAGCATTAGGGCTAAGTTTCAATCCGCAGGCTTGCTGTAGACGCTGTTTCAAAAAGAGCAGGCTCGATGGCGTTTTTGGAACTACAGACTTCAGGTTCGAGTCCTGGTAATGGCACGGATGTTTGTTAATAGTTCGGAATCCACGTTAAATTATAGGTCCCGGTCTAATCACCCAACATGTGCAAAAAAAAATGACCGTAGAACGACAAACCAAAGCAAATCATCAGTGGCGTTTTCTGATGTTCAGCATCATGCTTCGTTAGTTAGACTACCTGTCGGGAGTTTTCTGGGTTTTCTCGATACGACACGTAAATGCGGGGTAGTTCCCATTCAAAATCTTCCCTGAAGGCACTGCTCTCCTTCTTCAGCGACTCGGAGCCAGTCACACTTTTACCTACTGGTACTCCGTCACAACAGAAGCTGCCCACTTTCCCTCCATCCATGAGTAGACAATTCATGGGTTGCCTGTCTTGCGCTGCCAGATACTGAACATTACTCACAACAACAACAACACATATAAATTTTTCTGCCTGTAAGGGTAAGGTTTGACATACAAAAATCATTAGAAACTTTGAATTAAAAATATATAATTTTTCAAATACAGTTGACTGAAAATCAACAGATCTCTAGAAAAGAAGAACTCAATTGTCATTATCTGTCAGTATGCATTTTAAAAAATTACTTATAAATTTACTTATTATATTACTTATAATTTAATAATAATTTAATTTTATAATTTAATAATATTACTTATAATTTTTTTCTTAAATTTATTACTTTTATATTGAGTGTAGCCCCAAAAAAAAAATCACCATTTTTAAAAATAAGTTAGTTTCAATTAAAAATAAAAACTGTAATTTTAACTTATTATATTGCATTCCATAGTTTTAACAGGCATTATAATTTCATAATATATAAGTTAAGGGGGCCTGAATGGTCGAGTGGCTTTTGAGCGCTCCGGTGCCCCAGGTTTCGATTCGAGTCCCGGCGGTGCCATGGATGTTTGTAGGGGTTCGGAATCCACTTTAAGCCGTTCTCAGTCTAATAGGATCGTAGAGCGTTGCGGGGGGTATTATTACTCCACGTCCGTAGCTTATCTTCAAGCTACACGCACCTCCTGAGTAGTGCTAAGTGAATAACGTCTGCGTAGCGCTTGCATTTAAGGCATCAAAGACAACTGTCTAAGTGTTTGCCAGCTGCATTAACTTAAATATATATATATATATAAGTTAATAGAAATACCAATGGTTTACATCAATTTATTTTTGTTTCAATATCATTTTTAACTTATTTTTATACTAGTGTCAGTTCTTTATTACTTTTTGCGAATTTCTCTGAAAATGAACTCTTCTCTGAAAAATCGTAAAGAAAGGAAGTGCCTTCTCACTAATACACCTCCTTTCTTTACGATATTTTATATATTCTATTCATTTATTTTGTTGTACAAACGGTTGGCCTTTTATCAAGAATAGCTAACTGATGAATGATGAAGAACTAAATTTTTTTCTTCTGAAATGGCTTTTTAGAAGTAATTTCACAGTATTTGTGTGTCATATAAAGGAAACCGGAAGAAGTCATTTATAATATTATGTAATCATGAGTGCGGAACACTTATAAAAACTGCCTAAATAACCATCGAATTTCGTCGCTTCCGAAAGCAAATTTTCGTCGCTTCTTCACAATAATTGGTATACTAGGTCTCTCAGTATCAGTTTTACAAATTACTATGAGGGATAGGGTATACTGGGTCACTCAGTATCAGTTTTACAAATTACTATGAGGGATAGGGTATACTGGGTCACTCAGTATCAGTTTTACAAATTACTATGAGGGATAGGGTATACTGGGTCACTCAGTATCAGTTTTACAAATTACTATGAGGGATAGGGTATACTGGGTAGGGTATACTGGGTCACTCAGTATCAGTTTTACAAATTACTATGAGGGATAGGGTATACTGGGTCACTCAGTATCAGTTTTACAAATTACTATGAGGGATAGGGTATACTGGGTCCCTCAGTATCAGTTTTACAAATTACTATGAGGGATAGGGTATACTGGGTCACTCATTATCAGTTTTACAAATTACTATGACTCAGGATAGGGTATATACTGGGTCACTCAGTATCAGTTTTACAAATTACTATGAGGGATAGGGTTTACTTAGCCAACACGTATTCATTTAACAATACAAATGCTTTCATGACGAAGTAGTAAACAGGAAAATACCAGAAATAAAATGAGTGAATGTTCAATTTATTAATTTAATTCCCAAGATAGCTTCTATGTTTGCCGTTTCTCTGGTCGATATGAAAGAAATTAGTGGATGGGATTAACTTGCCGTATCGAGTGATACGTAGGTATTCATTATATTTCAAAGTAGTTACTTTTGACGATATATTTTGCTTGAGAACTCAAGGATATACTTCGGTATCCGTTTGGAACCTCAAGTACAAAGACAAAAGAAAGAGCGCCATGTTCATATTACTGTGCCCAAAAGTAATACCAATTTTTGTAGTGTACTCACTGCCCAGTGCTGGAGCAGTTTTTCTAGATATTCAAAAGGCATTTGACAGAGTGTGGGACTAAAGGACTCATTTTTAAACTTACTAACCTGAATTTTCCACCGTCGATTATCAAACTCATCTGTTCCCTACCTTCTAACAGAACTCTTTCAGTCAAAATCAATTGAAACTGTTCCTCAATCAAAAACATCAAAGCTGGTAAACCTCAAGGAAGTAAAAATTCACCACTGTGCTCTTCTGCATCTTAATTTCTGTTATGCCTATTAGATTCTATACCATTACAGCAATTTATGCAGAGATGATACTGGCCTTCTTTTTGCAGAAACAAAAACCTAAATATCTTGCCTGCGCATTAAGCAAACACCTAAATGATCTTTTTAAATGGTATGACAAGTGGAAAATTGCTCTTAGCATTAACAAAACTGAAGCAGTCTTCTTCAGCAAGAATCTAAAAATATAAAAAACCGGCCATCGGAAACAAAATATCTTGGAATTTATCTTCACAAATATCTATACCGGAATTTTCATTTTAACTATGTCAAACAAAGTACAGAAGAAACATTAGAAGACTCTATGCCTTTATAGCAAGAAATTCGAGTATGAGCAGATATAATAAACTTCTGATTTCCACCTCTATGCTTCCTCCTCTCTCTCACCTATGCACCTATAGAATATTCTTCACCACTATCGTCTTTCTTATAAACAGGTATGTAATCCTTTCAATTACAGCTGATCAATTGGTTTTCCTGCATGCTGATTATTGCTGTCATGAATGACGTCTAAATAAAACTTTAACATCCTGAAGACATTAATTTTATAATTAATTATTATTATTATTTTTATTTTTATATTTATTAATTAATTTTTTTTTTAAATTCCTGAGATATTATCATTTTTAAACTTATTTTTAAACGCTCATAATAAGCACATAAGTAAAAATTGTGTTTGTTCCTAGCTTAGTTCCATGTAAAAATATTTTTTTTTTTATGTGGAATTAATATAATAATAATATAAAATAATATAATAATAATATTATCAATAATATAATTATTAATATAAAATATAATTTTATGGTAAATATTATTTTTGTTTGAAAATCAAATATTATTATGGCATCACTTATTGAAAAATTTAATCTGCCAGTTATTCAAGTAATAAACATTATAATAGACTAAAAGCTACTTTAAACGTATATGATCAGATAAAGACTTAAAAAAACAATATTTTGATCGAACATGATAGAGATGGAGTACTTTTTTTAATCCTAGGCAATTAGATTCGAGATAGTTAGACTTGAGAACTCTGAAAAATCTCCGACATTGGAGTGAACTGTACTTAGGATTTAATCGCGTACATGCGATTAAATTTTATTTCTAATTTTTCATTTCTTTTTTTAATAACCCGGGCCTGAATGGCCGAGTGGCTAGTGTTCTGGCGTTCGGTACCACAGTTTTCGGGTTCGAGTCCCGGCGGCGCTATGGATGTTTGCAGTGGTTCGGAATCCACTTTAAGCCGTAGGTTCCATCTAATAGGATCGTAGAGCTGCAGGGATATTGTTACTCCGCGTCCGTGGCTTTATCTTCAAGCTACAAGCACCTTCTGGTAGTTCTAAGTGAGTAACGTCGGTGCAGCGCTTGCCTTAAGGCATCAAGACAATTGTCTAAGTGTTTGCCAGCTGCATTAGAACAAAATGTATAATAACCCAGAGTTCATTATATATATATAATGACTGGAAATAAAAATTAAAGTGTTCCCACTTCTTGAAGCCGTTATAGGTCTAATATAGGCGAAGACGTTACACATCTCAAACTATCCGGTAATTGCTCCTCCCAACCGTCATCTCAATGAGCTCAACAATCTCGAGATAACTAATTGTTTGATAATTACCGAACTTATTCAAATGTCTTTGTAAAATCTTAACAAAAAAAAAAATGTTTAGACATTTAATTTAAGTTTTAAAATATCACTGTATTTATCACAAAAAGAAAGAAAAAAAATGTCATATTTATACTACGTTTTTTTTTCCCTCAAATCTTCATAAATCGAAATTTAGTTAGATATTGAGTGGTATCTTTTATTGAAATAAGAAGGTATTATATAACAGAAATAATATCATAAAAAAACAGTATTTTGATGCATAAAGCATATTTTATACCTGTGACGTGATATATCAGATAGAGAGATTCTGGGTAGTTTTTTTAATTTTTTTCCCCAATGCCAAGCCTTTTGACCTGAAATCATTTACCATTACAATAGCAGATATGTAGGGTATTCATCTTTAGCCAGGTCCAGGCCAAGGAGAACAGCGACTCTTGTAATTGTGCCAACACCATTTGGAACAAACATAGAGAAGCCAAGAGCCGTATGAGAGTGCCATATGTGGGATCAAACACTCGTTTCTACCTGTTTATGCCCGATAGGAGCACTTTCTGTCCTTTGGATTTATCGTTCCTATTTCAATATAGATGCTGGAGTTTTCGATCAGCATCACTTTTCGAACCGAGATTGCTTTTACATAATTTGGAAGTCCAACATACTATTTTTTACCCGGTCTTTTTTTAATAACATTTAAATAATTCATTTTTTTTCGCATCATATTTTTGTACTGATATTAAGCAGGAATTTTACACTGATAATCACTAAAAGCATGCAATTGATGATTAGTAACTGTATTGCGATTATTAGCAACTGTATTGCGATTATTAGCAACTGTATTGCGATTATTAGCAACTGTATTGCGATTATTAGCAACTGTATTGCGATTATTAGCAACTGTATTGCGATTATTAGCAACTGTATTGCGATTATTAGCAACTTATTGCGATTATTAACTGTATTACGATTTTCATAATGACCTTAGAATAAGTTTATTACCAAGTTTAATATTAAAAATATACTTATTACTTTTTAATTATAAAATTTATTAAGATTAAAATTAAATTAATGTAATTCTTTTAATATAGTTTTAAAAACTGTTAAAAAGAAAAATATGTACTTTTGATTGTTTTTAATGTTATTAATTATTTGTGAAAATGAGATTTTAATTAAGCGTAAAATTAAACTAATTAATTCCGATGTGTTTTAAAGAATTATCTTATAGAACATATTTGCAATAAAAAAGGCAGAAATTAATTAAAAATAAACTGCTTCTGCCTAATTTAATTGTGAACGCTAGTATATAGCAGAAAAATGGGGAAAACTGGAAATTATTAAAAAAAGATTTAAGACAATAGGGGTAAATAAAAACCTGTCACTACTCAAAGAACTGTCGATGGAATTAATGTCATGTAGTACAAGAGCCCGATTAGCGATTAGGTTGGCTTTCAATTTGCCAAAATAAAGGTTACACTTTGAGTGAGTCAATGATGTCTAGGGATTGCAATACCGGTATACCGGGATACCGAATAACGGTATTTTGTGCCATTTGTACAGTTTTGTAATACCGGTATTCACAAGTTTAAATGCCGGTTTTTTCGGTATTTACTAGAAATTTATCTGAAATTTTATTTGCGATTCTTATTCTTATCTGTAAATTCTATTTGCGAAATTCTTATTCTTATCTGTAAATTCTTATTCAGAATTCAGAACCTATCCACATTCAGAAGAATTCGGTACAGTTATCGAAGATTATAATGACACTAATGTTGATAGTGAAAATTAATTGTCTCTTGAACAAAAATTAGAATTAGCGATAGCTAAAAAAATTTCAACAAACCAAAATACAATACAAAAATCAGCAGTATCCAAAACAATCCGACGAGAAATAGATTTATTTGAAGATGAGGCATTTAGAGGTAAATACTTGGAAAAAGTGTATCGCACATTGCTAACAGTACCACCCACTAGCGTAGATGCTGAAAGAGCGTTTTCGACAGCTGGTAATTTTTGCACAAAATTAAGTTCCAGGCTTAATGATAGTACAATTAATGCCTTATGTTTTTAAGATCATTTTTCAAAAATTTGTAATAGTACCACAGACTGAATAGTGATATTTATACTTTTTGAGATTTAAATAAAGGAGATGTTCCTTTACTTTTTTGTGATTCTTTATATACTGTTATAATTTATAAGTTACAAATATTTTTGTGATATTTACATGCTCTACTAAAACTGGCAAATAAAACAAAAAAAAAACCTGCGTTTTCTTCTTTTTCTAAAATTTCTACTACCGGTATTAAAACCGGTATTCCGGTATTAAGATCTAAAAAATACCGAATACCGGTATTGAACTTTTGGTCCGATATTGCAATCCCTAATGGTGTCCCTCTGGCGGATTCGTGAGTGGGAGGAGTGGTCAGCTTTTCTTCCGAACAGGATAAAAGAGACCCATCCATTGACCCAATTGTAGACGTGTGGCTGGTGAAATTGTTGCTGATATTATTTCTAGAAGATGTTCTGCAAAAAAGGTAATGAAAATGTCAATGATGGGAGAGTCCAAAAGGGCTTTTAGAGACTTCTAGGAATTGGTCATTTAACGAAATATAATTCAGAACAAAAAGTTTCTCTGAGTATTATTTTTCTGAAGAAAATAGACAATTTTATGTCGTGAAATTACTCTTTATTATCTATTATTCGTCTTGTAGTTTGGACACTAAGTTCTGCAAATAATACAAGCAAGAAAATTTGGACAACATTCGTTACAGGAAATAGAACATGAGGAGAGAGTTATTATTAAATAACACCAATTTGAAAATTTTCAAATATTCGTAATGATGTACGTATCCTAATAATGTACGTGTCTGTAATGTATTTGAAGATGATGATGGTAAACTCAAATAACAGAGCATATCGATACTCCATTTTTTTTTTTTTGTTTCAACTATATTATTACTTGACGGAAGTATTTTCACCAAAGATTAATAAAGCATTTTCATGAAAGTTGAAGTTTTCAAAGTTTTGTATCATGAAAGGGTAGGAAAACTATTCGTCTTAGTAGAGAATTATTAGTAGAAAACCCATGTTTTGAAATACTGTTTACGGTGAAAACGCTATAATGTCAGAGGGCAAGTTGTAGAACATGATTCTTTGCCAGCTGATGATGGCAAAGATGCAAAGGCCTTCAAAGTTTTTGGGATAGATCCTGAAGGACCCATTGTATATAAAGGGAATTTTCTTTACCTGTAGCATTTATAGGGCTATTCATCTAAAACTAGTTATGTAGAATCAGAATATTTATAATTTTTAATTTCGTTTCGTGCATTTATTTATTAAATAAAATTTTAGCACCTTCCTTCGTTAACAACCATATCTTTTAAAAAAAAAAAGTGAAACATATAAGAAATTAGTGAATTTCGAAAATTTAAATCCGATTTTAACGGATTTTAAAATATTAGTAAAACTCTAATAATGTTTAAGAAAATACACTTCATAAAAATAACTAAATTTTAGGTATTGGACGCAAACAAGTTGTGTATAAGTTTAAATGGAAAGGACATCAAATGCTTAATGACAGCATAGGAATGTTTATAATATTCCTTTAGATTTAGTGAAAATACTTTACGATATTTGTATCCCATAGCAACAATAGAATTATTTCAACAAAGTGATTTTAAACAGTAAAATTACATTATTAATGCTTTATTGTTAAAAGCATTATTAAAGCACCCAACGGAGTAATAGCAACAATACAACACATCATACAGACATTGTTTCCCTTCATTCGAAGCATAGATTTTGTCGTGTAAGGTACATATATTTGCTCCGAGTTCAAGTTTTTATATTTATAACTATTCCTGAATAATTCTGATTGAATTTAATAACAAGATATAACAACACTCACTTTAAACGATTGATGTAAGTATTTCCATGATATTTGCTGTTTTTCCATGATATTTGCTGCGCATGTTACTTAAAAATAAGTCTTATTAACAATTACTAAATTGAATAATATTCAACTGATGTGTTTTTAATTTTAATGATTATATGGTGTAAAAAATTATTTTATTATAAATTAAAAAATAATGATATAATATATGAGTTTCTGTAAAGAGAAGTAAACTTTTATTTTTTACGTAAAACGAATCATAAGATAGCACCACAAATAGTTACAATGAAAACATAATTGTATAATTTTTAATTTAAGTTTTAAATTGTTACTATCTTTAGAAGTAAATTTTACTCATTAATATAAGTCCTATTTGCGAAACTTGCTGTTAATAAGATTTAAAAATCATTAATTTTAGAATGTTTTCTTAAAATAATGTCGTACTTTCTTTGTAAACAAATTACAAGACATTGCATACAATCGATATTTTAACTAAATAACGAAGAATATTGAATAAGGAAAGTTTTATTAAACATTAATATACAGTATTAGTAATATATAAACGAACAATACAACTACCATTTTATTGTTTCTTTGATTGTTATTTGCAGAATTTTTATTTATAGTAAATAAAAACGGAAATATATATATTCTTTTAAATAATACTTCCGATAAATTATTCATTATCCCGAGATTCTTCTTATAATGTATTGAATTCGCTGGAAAAATGTTACTTTTTAATTTTGGAACGTTAAGACATGGCGAAAACGCCGATCGAACGCATTAATCTTTCTGTGTTTTGTGATGTTGAATTAGTAGTTAAGGTTTTGTGGTAACAGTTATTTGAATTCGCGCTGAAAATTGTAACATTCGTAATAACATTGTAACATTAGAAATTTCAGGACGTTAGTTCAACAATGAAAAAGGCCGCTGAAATATATTAAATTTTTCTGCGGAATTTTTTCTTTTTGTGAAGTTGTTCTTATTTTCTCCATTCAGTTGATATGACTATGCAAGGATAGGTTTTCGTGAGGCAATAAAAAGATCATTTTCGACTTCAACAAAGAATATATCATAATAGTATCATGTAAATTTATTCTCTGATTTTTTTTTTTTTTTTTTTTGATGCGCAATGTGTTTTCGTGTTTGCTGCAAAACAAAATTCCACATAATAATTTGGTGTTAAAACAATAAAAATGTGGCGTAAAGCAATTTAAGAATAAAATTTTGAAAAATAGTTATATATTTTGGCTTAAAGCAATAGCATTTGGTGTAAAAGCAAATCATTGAAATTTTGCCATAATAGTGATAAAACTTTGGTAATAAAGAAATATAATTTGGTGTAAAGGCAATGTAGGCAAATATTTTTGAACATAAGAGTGATAAAATTTGGTTTTAAAGCGATACCATTTGAGTAAAAAGCACTTCAGGAATAAAATTACTCTTAGTGATAAAATTCGCGATGAAGCAATAATTTTTGGCTTAAAAGTAATTTAAAAATAAAATTTCTCTTCATGAAACAATTTGGCGATAGAGAGATAAATTTTGGCGTGAAAGCATTTCAGGAATATAATTTTGGCAGTATAGGGATAATATTTAGCTTTAAAGCGAAAAACTTGGCGTAAAAGCAATATAAGGAATAAAATTGGACATAATAGCTGTATGGCTACTAATGTTGGCGTAATACCGATTTTTGGCGAAATTGATTTCGAGTCGAAGTCATTTTGTTTGTTTACTTGGCGGTATCCTTGTATTGATTTTGGCGTAATATCATTTTATCGCGAAAACTAACTGCGGCGTTCTTTATTATGTTTACTTGGCGACTTGGCATCTTGGCGATGCATTTGGTACAGGATTCTAGATTTTTACCGGCTTTTCATCCACACACTGTGCTAAGAGTTTACGAATAACGTACAATATCCATTTTTTTTCATCACAAGTAATAATACGATCTAAAAAGGAACTATTTCTTTGCCGATTATTGAATAATGTGTAAATTAGCAAGCGTTGCAATTTCTGCCAACTCATGCGGAACTAATTTTGTCTAAATTTTATATCTTTCCAAGTTCTGCAATATCTCAAAATTTTTATTATGTTTACCCCAAGATCAACAGCACGTTCTCTAACAGTTATTGTAGGGTTAGCATCAACTTTAGCCTTTAAAACAACCTTATTGAGGAGGCTTTCAGGGGTTCATTTTCTAAGTTCATATCTGCTGATTTGAACTACTTAAACATCGTCTCACTGTAAATACATTAGTTGCATGATGCCCAAATGCAGCATAAATCTTTCGTGCTGCTTCAATTAAAATAATTTCAAGTTTATATGTATTCAGAAAACAGTTCATCTCCGGTTCTGCGGTCCATATTTGTATTGGAGACTTTCTTAAAAGGCCATAATTACATAAGCACAAAAATATACCATTAAGCAAAAAAGACAATAAGAAATAAAATGGAATATAGCACTCTTATTTAACTTCATACTGGTAGATGTATAATTTATACTTCACCGGCTAATACAAAACAATTTATTTTATGTAGAACATCAAAATAAGTAACCATTCAAACGAATATTAACGAAAAATAATAAAATGAAAAATTGGAGAAAAATTTATGTATTGTAGGGAATGAAAGCCGGTATATTTGAATGTTCTCCTCTCCATCTCTATGAACATATTTTAAAACGTATTTATTGCTTTTGCCGAAAATTTCGATAATGTAGTGATGTTTTATGTTACAGGAAACTGATAATCTGACCTGCCTTGTGAAAAAACAACAATTTGATCTCTGATGTAAAAATCCCTATTTACAAATCCAATCCATTTTGCCTGTCCAAGTATGAAATTGATGGCCTACTGGTGAGCTTTGAAAAACATTCAATTTAAACAATTTTATAATAACATGCCATAGGAGCTTGTTTTTATATTAAAGTCTAAAATATTTCTGTATATGTTTTAGATTAGCCTAGAAAGAAATTAAAACTTGAATTGTTTCTAATTAACAATTAATTTAAAAACAAAAATAATTCATTTATTTCGCCAGTAAAAATCAAATTTTATATCAAAAACCAAATAATGGCAGAAAATTTTATAAATACAGTTATTCTTGAGATATTGGGTAATGAGAAATTGTAGCAGAAAGCTTTAATTCAATTAGAATCCTTTCAAAGTTTCAGCTACAATTGTTCACATTTTCATGTATAAAGAAGTTCATTTCTTGTATAAAGAAGAAATTAATATTTTTTTTTGAATCAGTATACTCATGTTTTACATGTATAAGGAAGGTAGAGACAATTCCTTTTATACTGAAGAAAATGTTCGTTAAGACACTTTATTTTTAAAGTAGATACACATGCCATGTTCCAAAAAAAGAAGAGGCTGGATACATTTTATTTTATACAGAAGAAATAATTTTATTTAATATACAGTTACTCAGGTCTTATACGGTAAAGAAGAAGGAAGATATATCTTACAGAGGAAATAATCATTTTTATACAGAGGAATTAATCATTTTTATACAGAGGAAATAGTTATTTTATAAATCAAGTTTTTATGTTTAATTTGAAAACGAGGAGGCTGGAAGCTATAATATGCACAAAGAATTCTCCTTCTTTTCACGTTTGCACGTATGGTGAACAACGAAAGACTCTGCCAGACGACCAATCTCTTTTCTATTGGTACAAATAATCGCTTATTAAATCCACGTTCCAATCTTTATTACTCATGTCTTATACGAAAATAAGAAAAATAAATCATCTGTCTTATTTAAATGCAAAAATAATCGTTTTATAACCAGTAACTGACGTCTTATTCGAAAAAACAAAGGCTGGAGGCAATTTCTTTTGTAAATGCAAAAATAAACGTTTTATAACCAGTAACTGGCGTCTTATTCGAAAATGAGGAGGTTGGAGGAAATTTCTTTTATAAAAACAAAATAATCGTCTTATAACCAGTAACAGGCGGCTTAATCACGAGGAGTTTGGAGGCCGTTTCTTTTAAATACAAAAATAATCGTTTTATAACCAGTAACTGGCGTAAACTTGGAGGCAATTTCTTTTAAATACCAAAATAATCGTTTTATTACCAGTAACTTTCGTTTTATTCGTAAAACGGGGAAATTTCTTTTATAAATACAAAATTAATAAACCAGTAACAGGCGTCTTATTCGTAAACGAGGAGGTTGGAGGCCATTTCTTTTAAATACAAAAATAATCGTTTTAGTAACCAGTAACTGGCGTCTTATTCGTAAACGAGGAGGTTGGAGGCCATTTCTTTTATAAATACAAAAATAATCGTTTTATAACCAGTAACTGGCGTCTTATTCGTAAACGAGGAGGTTGGAGTCAATTTTTTTTTAAATACAAAAAAATAATCGTTTTATAACCAGTAACTGGCGTCTTATTCGTAAACGAGGAGGTTGGAGGCCATTTCTTTTTAAATACAAAAATAATCGTTTTATAACCAGTAACTGGCGTCTTATTCGTAAATGAGGAGGTTGGAGGCCATTTCTTTTTAAATACAAAAATAATCGTTTTATAACCAGTAACTGGCGTCTTATTCGTAAACGAGGAGGTTGGAGGCCATTTCTTTTTTAAATACAAAAATAATCGTTTTATAACCAGTAACTGGCGTCTTATTCGTAAACGAGGAGGTCGGAGTCAATTTTTTTTAAATACAAAATAATCGTTTTATAACCAGTAACTGGCGTCTTATTCGAAAACGAGGAGGTTGGAGGCCATTTCTTTTTAAATACAAAAATAATCGTTTTATAACCAGTAACTAATCGTAAACGAAGAGGTTGGAGGCAATTTCTTTTTTTAAATACAAAAATAATCGTTTTATAACCAGTAACTGGCGTCTTATTCGTAAACGAGGAGGTTGGAGGCAATTTCTTTTTAAATACAAAAATAATCGTTTTAGAACCAGTAACTGGCGTCTTAATCGTAAACGAGGAGGTTGGAGTCCATTTCTTTTTAAATACAAAAATAATCGTTTTATAACCAGTAACTGGCGTCTTAATCGTAAACGAGGAGGTTGGAGGAAATAATGTGCACATGCAGTTATTATTTTACCTTCGAACGAAAATGTCTAATGGGCAACAAATACCTTAGTATAACCATTTTAAGAAAATAACTTTTAAAACCCGATTTTAAATCCAGTTACTCGATACTTTCAATAGTTGCAATTAAAGGCATGTACAAGTTTCATAACTTTCAGTACTCTAAAGCAAATAATCGTAACAGTTCCTTCTTCAGTTTTTATAACCAATTGAACCAGTAGTGGGATTTACCTCATATTCAAAATTTAACGGTTTTCTTTCCTTTGAATGAATTTTTTTTTCCAAAAGATTTCCTACTGTAGAAAAATTACATGATATTGACAAAGAAAAAAATTCTTTATAACTTGAAATATTGCTTCCTTTTGAAATCAATATTTTGAATTAACAATATTTACTGTCAACTCAATATTTTTTTAATTCTCAAGAAACAAAAAAGATAAATATAATTTTAGATCTGGTTTTTTTCCTGTGGTATATTGACGTCATATGTAGTATTTACTGTATCCCTGTGGTTACTAATTACTTTTGCCTAAATATTAGATTGATACAATGAATAGTGAACTCGGCATAATTAGTTTTTATTATACCCATATGCACAGAAGAATTGTATATTCTAATATTTACAAAAGTGCGAAAAAGAGGACTTCAATAACTTTTTTGAAAATTAAAAAAAAAAATTGCAAAATAAAATTCAATTATACTGTAAAAATACTGCTACAAAAGAGCGGAAGCAGGGTTTTTTTTTTATGTAATATGATGGTTAAAGATTTCTGCAAAATACATTTCAGCAGGGTTAATATGTAGATTGAGTTTCAAATTCTCTTTACTATTTCAGATAAAAAAATAATTTTAAATCTGGTTATTTCTTGTTGTAGTTTGACGTCATTTATAGTATTTACTGTATCCCTTTTGTGTTAATTTTCATTCTTATTAAATAGCAGTGCTCAATACAATATTGAACTCGGTAAGGTCAGGTTTTAAAATACGTAAATGTTTACATATATTATTTTACAAAATGTCTTAAAACTTTTGAAATATTCTAATAATTTGAAAGCGCGAAAAAAATGGGCTTCAATAAATTTTTCCAAAATTAAAAAAATTTCAAAAAAATTCAATTATGGTATATCTTTTTTTTTTTTTTAATTTTCAAATTTGTGCTTTTGCTAATAATGAGTGCTATTTTTTTAAAAATCTTTTTTATGAATAAAATAGGTAAAGATTGTTGCAAAAGTACATTTTAGCTAGAATAATGTGTATATCGAGTTTCAAATTCTCTTTAGTATTCCGTGATGCATAATATTCATATGATTGATAAACTTTCAACCCATAATTCTCAATATCTTTATAAATTTGTAATCCATTATTTTATACTGGTTTATTTGCAATCTCAGTTAGACAGGCTATCTTGGGGTGAAAATATCTTACCAATATAGGGGCATGGTCAAGAGTTTAAAATGCATCTTAATTTCAAAGACTTGCAGTTTATAAAATGCAGTTCAACATTTGAAATCTCTGTTTCATTCCTCAAACATTCTAAGCAATATTTACATATTCATTATAGGATATATTAACAGCAGCAACAAAAAAACACTGAAAATTAATAAAAATTTTGATTATTGAAATTTTTATATTTTGGGGGTTAAATATAAATTGAGTATCAAATAATTCTTTTGTATACCATAAGGCATAAGGTCCATAAGATTGATAATAGATAATGTTAATGATATTTATATAGTTTTAAAAAGTAAAATCCTGATATTTTCGGGCGTTTTGCCCTATTTATGTTAATATATGGATCTTCTATAGTTCCAACTCTCCTTAATTAGAGAAATTTAAATACAGGTTGATGCAAAAAGAGCTCCCTCTATGATTTGTTTTAATTTAATAATTAATTTTAGTAATTTTAATTAATTTTGTTTCTTGACTTGGCGTTGAAAATATTGCTTATGGTTTAGTATCATCAATGATTTTTAAAATAATAATTAAATGAATAAAATTCAGATTCTGATATTTTAGAGAGTTTTTCCCTATTTACGTTATTATACCATTTTTTGGACCTCCCCATAGCACCAGCTCTCCTTGTTTAGAGAAATTTAATTACAGGTTGAAGCAAAAAAAAGCTATGGGCATAAGATCCCTCTCTCACTCTATTTATAATTTTTTTAAATTTTATGATTTTTGTCCAGTTTAAAAATTCAATTTATTAATTTTCATTAAATTGTTTCTTGAATTAACATTGAAAATATTGCCCGTCATTCAGAATCCTCAATCATTTTTAAAAATATAAATTTTACAAAGCATATTTCAATATCTTTAACAAGAAATATCCTGATATTTTCGTGAGTTTTGCAATAATTATATTAACAGATGCTCCTCCCAATAGTTCCATTGAAATTATTGCTTATCATTCAATATCATCAATGATTTTTAAATATATGGATTTCATGAACATATTTCTGTTATTTTATAAAGTCAGATCCTTATATTTTTGTGAATTTTGCAATAATTATGTTAATAGATGAGCCTCCCAATAGCTCTAGCTCTCCTTAGAGAAGTTTAATTACAGGTTGATGCAAAAAGATGCATTAATTTATACTGGTGTACTAATTTATATTATTAATATATAATTTATATTAATTTATACTACATAGCAGATGGCTATGGGCATAAGATACCCCTCTCTCCCTCTATATTTTTTATTTAATAATTTTTGTCCAGTTTTTTAATTGATTTTAAAATTTTGATTTGTTTCTTGAATTGGCGTTGAAACTATTACTCATCAATCAGAATCATCCATGATTTTTTAAAATATGAATTTTATGAAACATATTTCAATAGCTTTAAAAAGCCATATCCTTATATTTTCGCGAGTTTTGTAATAATGTTAACAGTTGGACCTCTCCATAGCTCCAGATCCCCTTAATTAGAGAAATTTAATTACAGGTTGATGTAAAAAGATGCATTAATTTGTAATGCATTAATTTATACTGTGGTACTAATTTATATTATTAATATATAATTTATATTAATTTATACTACATAGCAGATGGCTATGGGCATAAGATACCCCTCTCTCCCTCTCTATTTTTTTATTTAATAATTTTTGTCCAGTTTTTTAATTCATTTTAAAATTTTGATTTGTTTCTTGAATTGGCGTTGAAACTATTGCTCATCAATCAGAATCATCCATGATTTTTTAAAATATGAATTTTATGAAACATATTTCAATAGCTTTAAAAAGCCATATCCTTATATTTTCGCGAGTTTTGTAATAATGTTAACAGTTGGGTCTCTCCATAGCTCCAGCTCCCCCAGAGAAATTTAATTACAGGTTGATGTAAAAGATGCATTAATTTGTAATGCATTAATTTATACTGGTGTACTAATTTATATTATTAATATATAATTTATATTAATTTATACTACATAGCAGATGGCTATGGGCATAAGATACCCCTCTCCCCTCTCTATTTTTTCATTTAATAATTTTTGTCCAGTTTTTTAATTCATTTTAAAATTTTGATTTATTTCTTGAATTGGCGTTGAAACTATTGCTCATCAATCAGAATCATCCATGATTTTTTAAAATATGAATTTTATGAAACATATTTCAATAGCTTTAAAAGCCATATCCTTATATTTTCGCGAGTTTTGTAATAATGTTAACAGTTGGACCTCTCCATAGCTCCAGCTCCCCTTAATTAGAGAAATTTAATTACAGGTTGATGTAAAAAGATGCATTAATTTGTAATGCATTTTTATACTGTGGTACTAATTTATATTATTAATATATAATTTATATTAATTTATACTACATAGCAGATGGCTAAATTTTTTTTTATTTAATAATTTTTGTCCAGTTTTTTAATTCATTTTAAAATTTTGATTTGTTTCTTGAATTGGCGTTGAAACTATTGCTCATCAATCAGAATCATCCATGATTTTTAAAATATGAATTTTATGAAATATATTTCAATAGCTTTAAAAAGCCATATCCTTATATTTTCTCGTTTTGTAATAATTTAACAGTTGGACATCTCCATAGCTCCAGCTCTCCTTAATTAGAGAAATTTAATTAAAGGTTGACGCAAAACGAGCTATGAGTATAAAAATCCCTCTCTCTCCATCAACAATTTTCTTTAAATTAATAAATTTGTCCAGTTTTATAATCCATTTTAGTAATTTTAATTAAATTATTTTTGAATTGGCATTAAAAATAATGCTCATCCTTCAGAATCCTCAATGATTTCTAAAGATATAAATTTTACAAAGCATATTTCATAAGCTTTAAAAAGCCATATCCTTATATTTTTGCGAATTTTGCAATAATTATGTTAACAGATGGACCTCCCAATAGCTCTGGCTGTCCTTAATTAGAGAAATTTAATTACAGGTTGACGCAATAAGAGCTATGGGTATAAGATCCCTCTCTCACTCTATTTATAATTTTTTTTTTTAATTTAATGATTTTTTCCAGTTTAAAAATTCAATTTATTAATTTTCATTAAATTGCTTCTTGAATTAACATTGAAAATTTGCCCATCATTCAGAATCCTCAATCCTTTTTAAAAATATAAATTCTACAAAGCATATTTCAATATCTTTAACAAAAAATATCCTTATATTTTAGCGAACTTTTGCCCTATTAACGACAATAGATGTACCTTCCCATAGCTCTGGCTCTCCTTAACTAGAGAAATTTAATTACAGGCTGTTGCAAAAAGAGCTATAGGCATAAGATCCCTGTCTCTCCTTCTACAATATTTTTTAATTTTAATAATTGTTTTCAATTTTATAATGTATATTAATATTTCAATTTAATTGTTTCTTGAATTAACATTGAAAATATTGCCCATCATTTAGAATCTTCAATCATTTTTAAAAATATAAATTTTACGAAGCATATTTTCAATATCTTTAACAAGAAATATCCTTATATTTTAACGAATTTTGCCCTATTAACGATAATAGATGGACCTCCCAATAGTTCCAGCTCTCCTTAATTAGAGAAATTTAATTACTGGCTGACCAAAAAGAGCTATGGGCATGGGCATAAGGATTTTCTCCCTCTTGCTTACTCTCTATTATTTTAATTTATTAATTTTTGTTCACTTTTATAATATGTTTTTTTTTAATTTCCATTATATTGTTTCTTGAATTGGCACTGTGAAAATTGCTCAGCAATCAGAATCCTCATTCATTTACAAAATATAAGTTTTACAAAACATATTTCACTAGCTTTAAAAGCTATCAAATTTTATCTGGAAAATTAAAACTGGCCACAAATATTTCATAGAATGAGACATTTCATTATTTATAAAATAATCTTCACATTATATTTCTTAATTAAGCATTAAAATAGGATAATTTTAATCCTCAAGTCTAACATAAAGCAGGGATAAGTTATTTTAAAATATATATAAATGTGTGAAGGAAATTGGCATATTTCATTAAAAGATTTTTTTAATTCTCAAAAAAATTAAATCCTTTCTATTTGTATTTAAACTTAAAAATTATTTATTCACTTATGATGATATTAAATACATAATTACAGATTAATAAGTTAATACGAAACTAAAATGATCATACACGGATAAGAAATATTTCTAGTTCAAATAAAAAGAAAACACTGAATTATTATAAAAATGGAAACTCACTTTACATTCATTGAGAAATTCTTTTAAAAAAAACAAGTTTCTATAATAAAATAAAAGCATTTTGGAGTCAACTATACTTCTTTCTACACACAAAGCAACCACATTAAGAAACACCTTCTTCTTTATCTATTTATTATAAATTTTCTTACTTTATGGCACTAATAAATACAGACACAAAATGTCTTTTGAAAACTCACCAAGTATATTCAACACAAATATAGTTATTTTTGTATGTAAAATAAAAATTCATAGTGGGCAGATTTTTTTACATTAAATTAGTTACTTTGAGAAAAAGTTTTTAAAAAAATTCTGCTTCTTCAGGATTCAAAATAAGCACCTAGAGCCAATATCAATATCGATTATTAATGTAAAATAATTTTTCCAATCAGTGCCAAATATTCTATAAAAATAGAATCATAACCTTCAGAATATATAATATTCAATATTTCTACTCAAAATTCCACATTGCAGTAATGAGTAAATAGTTGTCAATATATATTTTTAATTTTACATGGAAGCACTTGTAACCGGGATACAGTAAATACTATGTTCCTAGGAAAAAGATCTCCTCACTAAAAGCAAAAGCATGAATTAAATATCAATATCCTATTTTTTTTTTTTCTGCTTAGAAAGGCACTAAACAGCGAAGAGCAACTGGTAGTTGTCATTTTTTTTATGAAATAGTTAGTATTAGTAATAAAAACTCATTTGAATACTGATATTCCGTTATATTTGGAAGAAAAGAAAATATTCTTTGTAAACTTTTGCGAAAATGAGCGAACCAACTTTAATCTATGCAGTGAAGTAATAAATGCAACGTCAAACTTTCTACTTCCTATAGAAGAACTTCCTACAGTAAAAAACATTTTCAAAATACAATCACTCATGTGTTTCATACAAGATAGAAATATGGATTTGAGAAACTAATCAAATATCAATCTTTTTCCATACTTCACTGCATATTTCAACCACATGCGCTTGATAGTAAAATAATTTTTTATAATAAAACCGAGTTCTATAAGAACAGCCATACTTTTAAAAATGTTAATTTTCGTTGTCAACACAGAGTGTAAGCATTCATCGACTATTTTGAAACCAAAGAAATTACTAAGAGAAGATTCTAACAATTCTCGTTATTACTGCATTTTTAAGAGAAAACTACTATTTTCAATCCAGTATTCCTCAATACGTTAATAGGGCTTATTTTAGTAGAAACATGGCAAACAGCTAATGTCGAGTTTAATTAGCATGATATTTTCCTACTCTACAAATAAATATTCAATAATGATACAACGAGTCAACCAATTTCTTTTAAACTAATAAAAAATAATTGTTTACTGAATCTAGTTACTGGTCTCTTTTCGAAACATGGAGGTTACAGGCAATCTTTTATACCGAGGAAAATAATCTTTTTCATATCCAGTTACTGGTCTCTTTCTCGAAAACGTGGAGGTTGGAGGCCCTTTTTATACCGAAGAAAATAATCGTTTTTTATATCCAGTTACTGGTGATTTAATATCCTTACGAAGACTTAGGAGGTAGGAGGTCTTTTTTATACCGAAGAAAATAATCTTTTTAATAACCAGTTAATGGTGTCTTTTTGAAACGAAGACCGAAGAAAATAATCGTTTTTTATATCCAGTTACTGGTGTCCTTTTCGAAGACGTAGGTGGGTTGGAGGGTCTTTTTATACTAAAGAAGAAAATAATCTTTTTATATACAGTTACTGGTGTCATTTTTTCGAAGAAAGGTTAATGGCCTTATACCGAAGAAAATAACCTTTTTTATATCCAGTTATGGTGTCCTTTTCGAAGACGTGGAGGTTGGAGGTCTTTTTTTATACCGAAGAAAACAATTTTTTATATCCAGTTACTGGTGTCCCTTCGAAGACGTGGAGGTTGAAGGCCATTTTTTATACCGAAGAAAATAATCTTTTTTTATATCCAGTTACTGGTGTCCTTTTCGAAGACGGGCAGGTTGGAGGCCATTTTTTATACCGAAGAAAATAATCGTTTTTTATATCCAGTTACTGGTGTCTTTTCTAAGACGTGGTGGTTGGAGGTAATTTTTTATACCGAAGAAAATAATCTTTTTTATATCCAGTTACTGGGTTTTTTCGAAAACGAGGAGACTTTGGAGGCCTTTTTTTTATATACCGAAGAAAATAATCATTTTTATATCCAGTTACTGGTGTCCTTTTTGAAGACGTGTCTTTTTATACCGAAGAAATTAATCTTTTTAAAAGAGTTACTGGTGTCATTTTCGAAACGTGCCTGAGGCAGTTTTTTTATACCGAAGAAAATAATCGTTTTTAATCCAGCTATTGGTGTCCATTTTCGAATCGTGGAAGTTTTTTTTTATACCGAAAAATAATCATATCCAGTTACTGGTGTCTTAAAACGTGGAAGTTGAAGGCCCTTTTTTACCGAAGAAAATAAACCCTTTTGATGTCCTTTTCAAAACGTGGAGGTTGGAGGCACTTTTTATACCGAAGAAAATAATCATTTTAAAATCCAGTTACTGGTGTTTTTTTAAAACGTCGAGGTTGGAGACATTTTTTATACCGAAGAAAATAATCTTTTTTATATGCAGTTACTGGTGTCTTTTCGAAGACGTTGAGGTTGGAGGTCTTTTTTATACAAAGAAAATAATTTTTCAATGCTTTAAAATCCAGTTACTGGTGTATTTTCGAAAACGTGGAAGTTTTCCCCAAAACGGTGGAGGCTGGAGGCAGTGTCTTCTTATACCGAAGAAAATAATCTTTTTTATATCGAAAACTGATGTCCTTTTCGAAAAAGGTGGAGGCTTTTTTTTATACCGAAGAAAATAATCTTTTTTAATTTATCAGTTACTGGTGTCCTTTAGAAAACTTGGAGGTTGGGAACTTTTTATACCGAAGAAAATAATCTTTTTATATCCAGTTACTGGTGTCTTTTCGAAAACGGGAGGTTGGAGGCAGTTTTTTATACCGAAGAAAATATTTTTTTATATCCAGTTACTGGTGTATCTTCCGAAAACGTGGAGGTTGGAGGCAGTTTTTATACCGAAGAAAATAACCTTTCTTCAATCCAGTGACTGAATCTTCCGAAAACGTGGAGTGAGGCGGTTTTATACTGAAGAAAATATTCTTTTCTTCAATGCAGTGACTGGTATATTTTCCGAAGAAACGTGGAGGTGGTGGCAGTGTCTTCTTATACCGAAGAAAATATTCTTTCTTCAATGCAGTGACTGGTGTATTTTCCGAAAACGTGGAGGCTGGAGGCAGTGTCTTTTATACCGAAGAAAATATTCTTTCTTCAATGCAGTTACTGGTCTATTTTCCCAAAAACTTCGGAGGCTGGAGGTGGTGTCTTTTATACTGAAGAAAATATTCTTTCTTCAATGCAGTGACTGGTGTATCTTTTTTCTCGAAAACCTGGAGGCTGGAGGCTGTGTTTTATACCGAAGAAAATATTTTTCTTTAATGCAGTGACTGGTGTATTTTCCGAAAACGTGGAGGCTGGAGGCAGTGTCTTTTATACCGAAGAAAATATTTTTTCTTTAATGCAGTGACTGGTGTATTTTCCAAAAAGTGGAGGCTGGGGGCAGTGTCTTTATTATACCGAAGAAAATAAATTTCTTCAATGCAGTGACTGGTGTATTTTCGAAAACGTGGAGGCTGGGGGCAGTGTCTTTTATACTGACGAAAATATTCTTTATTAAATGCAGTGATTGATGTTTCTTCTGAAAACACGTGGAGGCTGGAGGCAATGTCTTTTATACGAAGAAAATAATCGTTTTTAAATCCACTTCCTGGTGTAATTTTTGAAAACATGGAGGTCTGAGGCAATGTCTTTTATACCGAACAAAATAATCATTTTTAAATCCAATTATTGGTATCTTTTTCGAATATTCTTTTGCAATGTGTTTTATACCGAATACATCATTCATAATGAGGAATATACTGGGCATGTTTTCTAGATATTCTAAACGCATTTTAGAGAATGCGGATAGAAGGACTCATTTTTAAACTTATTAATCTGAACTTTCCACAGTCGATGTTTAATCTCATCTACTCCTACCTTTCTAATAGAACTTTTCAATCAAAATCAATAGAAACTATTCCTCAATCAAAAACATTCATGCTGGCACACCTCAAAGAAGTAATATATCACCACTACTCTTCTCCGTCTTCATTTCGGATATGCCAACTAGATTCAATAGATTACTGGGTGGTACTGCAATTCATTGCAGAACTAAAAACTCTACGTATCTTGCCTGCTCATTAAACAAAACCTTTCTAAAGGATATGACAAGGGCAAAACAAAATTGAAGCAGTATAAACTCAAAAGTATAAAAAACTTAGTGCTCTTAAAACTAATCTTCTGGAAATCAGAAACAAAATATCTTGGAATTTATCTTAATAAATGTCTAAACCGGAATTTTCATTTTAACTATGCCAATCAAAATACAGAAGAAACATTAGATGGTTCTATTCCCCTTATAGCAAGAAACTCGAGTATGAGGAGATATAATAAAATTTTGATTTTCACCTATGCTTCATCCTCTCCTCACTTTTGCTTGTCTGGTATGGGCATACGCCGTTAATTATAATACTAAAATATTGGAAGCTCAACAAAATATGACCATCAGATAAATATCGAATGCCAACTGGTTCATGAGAAACGATGATATTCTAAGATTCATCTCCCTGCTACCTCTCAAAAAGTACTGGAAAAAAACTTTCAGAAAAATTCCTCAATAATACTGACAACCACCGACAACTGGCCATTGAAGAGATCGAACACTATGAACCGCATTTAATTTTAAAAGACCTAGGAAGATTCTGCACTAATCTCCTACCTAAATTAATTTTTCTAAAATTCTCACCGACTCCCTTTAACTTCTGGGCATTGCCAATGTATTCATTCTGTTATATTTGCCACCACCGGAAATGAAGCCGCTGACTTGGCCAGTGAGCTCCATTAATCTTCAACATCATCATCATTAAAAGTTGAAAAGCATATTAACTTTCTTGGAAAGAAAGTTGGAAGCCACAGCACATAATGAATACTAAAAGTAACTCTTTTTTTCTCTCCATCGACGACTTAATGATGGCAGACGTTTTTTCTTTTATATCGAAACATGTACCACAAGAATGAACTTTTGAGTTCAGTTCCTGATACATTTTGCAATACATTTATATTAGTTTTATACTGTATATCGTTCTATACATGTAAAAACAATATTGTTTATTTGTTATTATCTAATAAATAAATATTTTACGTCATTCTACTGACTCCTTTATTGAGTCTCACAATAAATCAACCATTAAAAATAATTATTACACAGGCTTAAGGTTTCTTGAAATTTAATTTTATTTAAACAGGTAAGTAATTTTATTTTATTTTTAAACAGGTATATAAATCCCTTTAATCAACAACTCGCTTGGGGCCTTACTGTCCGAGTGGCTAGCGCTGTGTCACTAGGTACCACAGGTTTCGGGTTCGAGTCCCGGTAGTGCCATGGATGTTTGTAGTGGTTCGGATTCCAATTTGAACCGTAGGTCCCGGTCCTAATAGAATCGTAGAGCGTTGCGGGGCATTGTTACTCCATGGCTTAACTTCAAGTTACGCGCGCCCCTGGGTAATTCAAAATGAGTAACGTCTGTGCAGCGCTTGCCTTAAGGCATCCAAGACCAAGCTGTCAAGTGTTTGCCGGCTGCATTGGAACGAAAAAACAACAACTCTCTTGATACATGCTGATCATTGCTGTCAGGAATGAGGCTTAACATAAAACATTAACATCCTGAAGACAATAAAATTATTAATTTTTTATTCCTGAGAAATGATCATTTTTAAACTTATTTTTAAACGCATATAATAAGCACATAAGTAAAAATTGTGTTTGTTCCCATCATAGTTTTTAAAAAAACTTTAATGAGTAATTTAATTATAAATTTATAAAAAATTTTAAAAACAGATATAGTTTGCTTGAAAATCAAGCTTTTTATTATGACATCACTTATTGAAAAATCAAACCTATGAGACTAGTTATTTAAATAATAATAATAATAAACACAAAAGTGGATTAAATGAGATAAAAACTTATAAGAACAATAGTTATTTTGATCGAACATGATAGAAATGGATTATTTTTCATTAAAAATATCAATTATCACACTAGAAAGATAGATTTATTCATCATTGTGAAGAAATAAAATGTACAAAATATTTCATATGTTTTTGGAATGAAAGCTATTCAATAATAGTAATTTTTTAAATTGATGTATAAAAATATGAGAAATATTTTTAAATTATTTATCTACTAGTTCAAAATAGTATTCGTCGATAAATAATTTAAAAAATAATTAATCGATTAAATAATTTAATAATAACGAAATAATAAAAGAATCTAATGATTAATAAAAAATAAGAAATAAATAAATTAATTAATTGTCTTCTAAAATATTGCAAAATTTGAGTTTTAATCTTATTGGAATACTCGATAACTTAAAAAAATTTTATAAATGGAAAGAACTGAAAAATTGTTTTTGCTAACTAAATCAATGACACTGCATCCCATGGTGGGGCAAGGCTGTCTGACTACTAGCAGATTTCGAGACAGGAGATATTTTCTTATTACGGAGTAGAGTTGTCAGCCCTATGCCCAATAGCCATATTAGGATAAGACGTACAGTTTAAAGTGGATTCCGAACTACTACAGGCATTCATGGTATCGAACGCTAGGGCTTTAGTCACTCTGCCATCAGGCCACCACATTTTTATGCAGCTCTGTTTAATTTCTCGTGAAATATATTTGTATATGAATTAATTTTCTTCTCAAAAACAACATTAAAATTGGTATTTACAAAACGACTAGAGATTTTTCCGCCTTTTTCCAAATATGACAAGAAATCCGAAAAATTTGGATGCTTTTTTCTTTAATTTATAATAAATTTTGATGTGCTGAAATATTTTCCATATTTTTTGAATTAAAATAATATCTATATTGTTTACCTGTGGGGTAACAAATAAATTTAAATTTACACATATCTTTTTAAAAATTAAAAAGAGAAATACTTTAAACTACAATAATTTTTAAAAAAAAAAAAATTGATATATATATCTTTTCTTCCCATTCTATTCTGCATATAAATTATTTCTATGATATTTGATAAATAGGCCTATAATCAATTGGCTAAAAGTATTGAATTTTAATCTATTTCCTAAATAAACTGGAAAAATTGGAATTAAATACGATTAAATAATATTTTATATTCCAAAATATTGCTACTTAGTTATGAAGGAAACATAGAAATTAACACATAAATTTGCCCGACTCGTGGATCAGTGGTGACGGACGCCGCTGGTGAGCATCAGGGATGAGGTTCAATTTGCTGGCGGTATTGTTATAGACGCGTTTCAAAGACGAAGACTGATGGCGTGAGAATGATATTCAGCATCTTGCCTCGCAGACTACTGTGTACGCTACTACTCCACACCACGTTAGTTAGTACTTATAGTACACCCATCACTCTGTCTAGAGCTGAGTTGCCCTTTTTTAATTTGAAACGAATGATATGGGTGAGAAGAAGTCTGATCAGGCTCTGTGACGCTCTACGGTTATATGAGACCGGGGCCTACGGTTTAACGTGGATTCCGAACCACTACAAATGTACATGGTACCGCCTGGAATCGAACAAACCTGGGTACCAAGATCAGGCTAGCCACTCACCATCAGGCCCCAAGATGGCCACTCAATTCTGAACCACTAACAAACATCCATGCCAGGATTCGAATCTGAAGATTGTAGTACAAACGACGAGAGCGCTAGCCAATTGGCCATAAGGCCGCCAGCAAAAAGGTAATAAGATATTCTGCATGTCATTGCAATGAATCAAATGCATTTTGAATGAGTCATTGAAATATTGTCTGTCAGAAGAAATGGCTAGTCGACTAGCACAACAACCATATTCCGTACCTAGCTAAAACGATTGTGTAAACTTTGCTTAGAACTTCACGTGCGACTTGATGGCCAATTGGCTAACGCTCTGGTTTTAGGTCTGAATCCTGTTTGTTGGTGGTTCGGGATCCACGTTAAACTACGGCTGTGGCTACCGAGAGCCAGCCACTCGACCATCAGGTCCCTTCGTTAGTTGGACTACTTGATGAAATTTTTCCGGGTTTTCTCCGATACGATACGCGAAATGCTGGCTGCACCCACTCAAAGTCCCAGAAGGCACTGCCCTCTTTCTTCAGCGAAAACGAAGTCAGACTTTACCTACAGGTGATCCGTCACAACCAGAATCTGACCCCTTTCCTTCCAGCCACCATTCGTCTGGCGTTGCTGGATACTGAGAATTAATCAAAACAAATAATTTTTTCTACTTGTAAGGGCATACAAAAACCTGGCGGTGGCACGGATGTTTGTGAGTGGTTCGGAATGCACTTTAAATTGTAGGTCGGTCCATTTTTTTGTTCTAATGCATCTGGAAAACAAATAGACAATTGTCTTGAATGCCTTAAGGCAAGAGCTGCACAGACGTTACTCACTTTACATGACCCAGGGCGCTTGTAACTTGAAGAGAAGCCATGGACGCCGAGTAACAATACCCTCGTAGCGCTCTACGATCCTGTTAGACCGGGACCTACGGTTTCAAGTGGATTCCGAACCTCTGCAAACATCCATGGCACTGCCGGAACTCAAACCCGAAACCTTTTGGTGCTGGTGCCAGAGCGCTAGCCACTCGACCATTCAGGCCCTCGAGTTTTTATCATAAAACAGAATTTTTTTGTTGTGTTAGCCATAATCTAACAAGTTTTGGTGTACCTAATATATTAACTAAAACAGGTGTGGAGTAGGCGTTGCTCGTTTTCCTGCAAATCGTCCAAGTTATGTAACGGAGAAATTCAATTCTTCTTCCAGTTCTGATGTAAGTTTTTCATGTGATATAACTGCAGAAATGTTGGAAGCAGAAATCTGCTGTAAATCTTTTCTGGGTAAAGAGATGCTTTGATGGGATTTCCCAAGATGGCTTTTATTTGCCATTTCTCTGCTGGTATGAAAGAAATTAGTGGATGTGGATTAACTTGCCTCGTCGAATAATACGCATGCATTCAATGTATTTCAAAGTAGTTACTTTAGACGATATGTTTTCCTTTAGAACTCTTGAATGGGCTTCGGTATTGCGCCGTTTGAAACAAGTACAATGAGAAAGGAACGAACACCATCTTCATATTCAATTTGTAAATATGAAAGATGCCTCGATGAGATATGAAAGTAAAAGGTCGACGTCGGAGTTATTGTCCATGAAGTTAGGGTCTGTATTTCTATCTGTCATACCAAACTCTAAAACTCGCCCACTCAAAATGTTGGGCCTTCTAGATTTGCAAGAATTTACAAACTACAACTTAGATAGGAAAAATAAAAAATAAATATAAATACAGATGGCATACCCAAATTGAAAATTAAATTAAAACGGAAACCTATATTACCATGAAAACTCGACAATCGAATGAATAAAACTGAGATAAACGCCACAAACGAACTCCTTCAATTTGGCAGATAAAAATACATATCATATATCCAGCTTCAGTATTACTACCATACGTAACTTGTCTGTACCACCATTAATACCATACCATTGTAACCATTTAGTCTTGTTTTACTGTTTCCAAAGATAGTAAATTAAAAGAGGCACAGGAAAAAGTGATGTTGCGAAGAACCTATGTCGTCTGATTGGAAGACAAAAAGTAAACGCGAGAACACAATGTAGCAATCTTCTTCAGAGGTTTCATCGTGGTGTGTGTGATAGGAAGGTTGAAAACTCCACCAATGAAAATTGTATTTCCGGAGTCTAATTACTCTTTGTTCTGACTTTTCAAGGGGGTGGTAAAGTGCATTATTGTTTTTCCTATTATTATTCAACTAGGGTACGTTACCTAAATTGCTTTTTTTATTATTATTCAATTAGGATAAGTTACCTAAAATTGTTTTCCCTATATTAATTTTTGCGTCTTTTCATCTGTCACATATTTTGGTTCCAAAATGAACATACAGTTTGTTTGCATGGTTAATTTTAATTACTTGTAGATCAACTTGATTTATTTTGACATGGCAAATTCCACGTATAGTTCTTTTTTTTTATTTTTACCCCTCAGAAGAAGGATTCCCTTTGCAAAAATGTTTTAGAAAATCTACAAATAGCTTCACCACAGAGCTCAATCATTTATCTTTCTATACGAGGTTCCAGATAAAATCCTTCCTAAACTCTTACTAAAATTTTTTAAAAATAATTTAGCCTCAAAAATGACAACTATGAACCATGCGGATAATACGCATATCACCCGTTAAGGAAAATCTTGAATTCTATTGATAATTTCCAAACAGCTCAATAATTGGCCAACATTAAGGCAATTATGTTGGACAATTTCCTGTAATTTTTCCAGTAATTGCATCTATTTACCCTGAAAAAACTACAACTCGTTGTCTGATCCATTATATTCTATCAGACACAAAATCAGCAAATTTAGACAATAATCTCGATGGAGAAAATAACTCAGTTCAATAATTGTCAATTTCTGAACTTTGCGATTTATTGGTAATAAAAATACGTCCTTATCCTCTTCGTTTTTAGCAACTATTCTCGACACTAAAATACCAGAATATGCTAAATTGCGGCTAACTAGCCAAATACCACATTATTTTTGATAAGCCGACAGTGTAAGAACTGCTGATCTTTCACTCATTCGACTAACTATTGGAAAAAATAGGTTTGCGAATAATGTAGTGATCTCTGGTGCTGGGTACCAGGTTTCGGCTTCGAGTCCCGGCGGTGTCATAGATGTTTGTAGTGGTTCGGAATCCCCTTTAAGCCGTAGGTCCCGGTCTAATAGAATCGTAGAGCGTTGCGGGGGCACTTTTACACCGTGTCCATAGCTTATCTCCAGCTACACGTATCTCCTGGGTAGTTCTAAGTGAGTAACGTCAGTGCAGCACTTACCTTTAGGCATCGAAGACAATTTATCGGAAGTATTAATGTCTAAATTTTTTCCAGCTGCATTCGAACAAAAAAACTATACAGTGATCGTCCCAATCTCTCTGCTTACAAATCACAATTCCTTAAATGCATTCAAGAGAAATTAAATGCTCCAAGAGAAAGGTGAAAGAAAACCTTTTAAAATTTATAATACTAAATCATCTATCATTTATTGAAATACCCAGATATTAGAAGTTTTTGCATACCGTATATTAATCGTCCGGTATTTTTCTCCCAGCGCGTGCTCTCATAGGAAATTGCGCATGCGTATCTGTAATAATGTTTCCTATGAGCATGCGCTAGGGAGAAAAAGCTAACGGACAATTAAAATACGGTATGCAAAACTCTCTAATATCACCCGAAAAAAGAAGACTCATATTCGTCCAATTTCCAACCTGCATCCTTTACGCCTTCCGGATTTAACACTAAAGACGAAAATATTTCAGCTCCTTCATAGCGACGCGTTGGAAATTCAAAAACTGATTACAGATATTTTGCTAGGATCGAGAATTTTTCACCTCCTGTCTGCCAGTAGATAGACGGCCTTGGCCCACCGTGGAGCTGTTGCGCCAATGAAGATGAAGATGTTGTTATTAGAGTTTAAATCTCAAATATAATAAGATCATACCGTGCTCAATTTTTCTTGTTTCACCTATATACTACTGTTTCCAAAGTAAAGACCAATTTTCAATTTAAAACCCTGGCGCATATGGAAATTTCAATTTTTTCCTTCCTTTTTTAGGTTGCTGGCACTGTCCTTACATCTGTGAGAAAATTAAAGAGCTGTTGTTGAAAACCGTTGATTTACAATTGAGGACCTGCTGATGATGTTGGAATTTCAAAAGGATCGGTCAATTCCATTTGGGCCTCAAACGATAGGTCTTGATAGGTACCGAAAACACTGAATGCCCCAGCTCACACTGCATTGATTCCTCGTGACTTTTTTAGCCGAAAATGAAACCCATATCGTTTCACAACCACCGTATTCAACTGATTTAGCACCGTGTGACTTCTGTCTATTCCCTAAATTCAAAACACCACTCCGGGGACACCGTTTGAGTCGATTGAAGAGATTCAACGTGAATCGCAGCGCGCGCTTTGACGGCCATCCCGGCCGATGACTTTTTAGCATGCATTGATTGGAAAAAACGTTTGCATAAGTGCATCGTGTCGGAGGATTACTTTCAAGGCGATGAAATAAATTTGGAAGAATAAATAAAGAGTTTTGAAAAAAAAAAAAGTGGTTTTACTTTTTTGGTCACAGTAGTATGTAGGTGTGAATAGATGTATTTTCCTTCAAGATTATTAGAGCATTTTCATGAAATGCTGAACACAAATTCTACTGAATAGTTGGGAAGTTTTGTATCGTCAAGAGTAGGAGAATTATTTGTAAATTTTTTGAAATTATTTGTCTAGAAAAACTGTATCAAGTGAGAAGACAAGTTGCAGAACGTGGTTCTTTGTCAACAATCATTGTACCAAAATGCAAAGATCTTCAAGTGGTCAGGATAGATCTTGCAAGACACTTGTATATAATACATGCATGGGTAGTTTTGTTTACCTGTGACATTTATAGGGCATCTAGCATTAGTTGTGTAGAAGGAGAATATTTATAATTAATAATCACAGTTATTTATTAAATACATTTTTAGTACCATTCCCTCTTTAATAACGATAACTTTTTAATAAAAAGCCGAAACATAAAAAAAAAATAGTCAGTTATGAAAAAACAAATCAATTTCAAATGATTTAAAAATCTTATAAAACTCTAATATTTTTTTAAGAAATTTTACTTCGTAAAAAATAAATAAATTTTATAAATTGGATGCAAAAAGTAGTTTTTAAGTTTGTTTAAGTGAAAAAGGAAATAAAATGTTTAATGATTAGGGTTGTTGTTGTTGTCGAGTCCCTCGTGGGAAGGAAGAGGGGTGAGGCTTCTGTTCTGATGGAGCACCCGTAGGTAGAAGTCTGACTTCTGCTCCGTGACGCTCTTACAGTCATAGGGACCTATTGATTAAGTAAGAGTATTTTTTTCTTTAGATTTCATAAAATTCCTTGCCGAAATTTGCATTACATAGTAACAATGGAATTATTCAACAAAGTGATTTTAAACAGTAAAATTATATTAATAATGTTTTATTATTGAAAATATTATTAAAAGACACAATGCAGTAACAGCAACAATACAACATAACATAGAAGACATTGTTTCCTTTCATTCGAGTACAGATTTTGTCGCGTAAGGTATATATATATTTGCTCCGAGTTCAATTTTTTAAAAATTTATAATAATTCTGAACAATTTTGTGAATTTAATAACAAGAAATAACAATTCTCACTTTAAACCATTGCTGTAAAAGTATTTCAATTATATTTCTTTTTTGTGGACTTTCTAATTTATAAAATAATTTCCTATCCGCATGCTAAATAAAAATGAGTCTTATTAACAATTATTAAATCGAATAATATTCAACTGATGTTTTTTAAATTTTAATGATTATAAAATACAACAAATTATTTTATTATAAAAAACAAATAATGATACAGTATTTGGTATATGTAGAGAAGAAAATTCTGTTTTTTTTACGTGAAATGAATCGTAAGATAACATTACAAATATTTATACTGGAAACCTAACTGTAAAATTTTTAATTTGAGTTTAATTTGTTATTATCTACTGAAGGAAATTTCATGTATTTATATGTTATATTTGCGAAATCTTACTGTTAATAAAGATTTAAAAATCATTACATTTTTAGGAAGGTTTTCTTTAAATAATGTCGTAATTTCTTTGTAAACAAATTACATGACACTGCATCTAATTTATATTTTAAATAAATAATGAAGTAATATTGAATAATAAAAGTTTTTATGGAGCCTGAATGGCCGAGTGACTAATGCTCTGTGCCACAGGTTTTGGGTTAGAGTCCCGGCTGTACTATGGATGTCTGTAGTGGTTCGGAATCCACTTTAACCATAGCTCCCGGTCTAACATAATTGTAGAGCGTTGCGGGGGTATTGTTACTTCGCGTCCGTTGCTTATCTTCAAGCTACACACACCTCTTGGTGAGTAACGTCGGTGCAGCGCTTGCCTTAAGGCATCCAAGACAACTGTCTAAGTGTTTGGCAGCTGCATTAGAAAAAGTTTTTTAAATAAATTATATCATCAGTATCCGTTCATGAGTAAAACTAAATCAAATTTATTCTTCGTCTTTACAGTACACATAGCATAACATTTAAAACTATTTTTTTCAAAATATATTATGCTAATTTAATCTATCATTCGAAAATTAAAAAATTTGTTTATAATTATTTAAGTATAATTTCCATTTAATGATATATGCTGTTATATAGATGTCGTTTGATGTGCCGTGGTCATTTTTTTCTTAAAGACAATTTTTCTTTTTTAGAATTTGTTCTGTTTTCGATCTAAAACATAGAGGCATTTACTAATTAATTTTTTTTTCGTAAGCTTATATATAGTGCATGTAAAATTACTAGGCTGTTCCATAAGATAGTGAATTGAGTACGCAATTTTTAAAATGCTTCAATCATAAATTATTTGAACATATTTAATCAAAATATTATCCATCTATTGGGTTGGCAAGAAAGTTTCATCGATTTTGCCATGCTTTTAAATGATGAAAAACAAAATAACTTTTTGTTAGTATAACATATCAATGCACTTTTGCCATCGATTATAAAGCATTTTTCCAGTTTAAAAGAACGCCTTTGATTTAGATTCAATAAAGACTGTTTGCACAGTTTTGTGATTGACATGATTTTTCTTTAAAAACGGCTCCAAATGTTAGAAGAAGTAATAGTAATTTTTTTTCTAAATGATAAAAAAAAAGTAATAGTAATAGTTGGAGACAAATCTGGGGAATATGGAATGAGACAGAACTTCAAATTTGAAGCAGTTCTGAATTTGACTTCTGAAACGTGAGTTCTAGGGTTTTCATGGTGTAGAATAAAGCATTTTTGATTCACTAAAACTGGTTTGACGACAACAATTTCTAATGCACAATATCAATTTGTTGACACTAATACAGTGGCTACTGCACTACTGCAATGGCTTACTCCTCTTTGCTTCTACCAAACTGCCGCCATTGTCTTCTACGCATGTAAGCTTTGTTTGCGTACATGTTTAGGCTTTTCGGTTGAAATCTAGAATACTGTACTGATGAAATCGCCAATCTTGCGGCGCGGAATATTTCGCCAATGTTCCACCAATATTTTTTAGGGTTACAATATTGTAATTTAAGTAAGCGAACAATATAACTACCATTTTATTGTTACTTTGATTGTTATTTGCAGAATTTTTATTTATAGTAAATAAAAACAGAAATATATATTCTTTTAAGTAATACTTCCGATAAATCATTGATAATTCGCTCGAAAATGCTACTAATTTTAGAACGTTAACTCACGGTGAAAACGCCGCTCGAACGCATTCTGTGGTTTTGTGAGGATTATTGGGGACATAATTAGGGTTTTGTGGCAACCGTTATTTGAATTCACGCTGAAAAATTGTAATATTTTAATTTCAGAACGTTAGTTTAAAGACGAAAAGGCCGTTGGAATATATTACATTTTTTCTCTGCGGTTTCGTGAAATTGTTCTTGTTTTCTCCATTCAGTTGATATGGCTATGCAAGGATAGATTTTTGTGAGGCAATAAAAAGAAACTTTTCGCATTCAACCAAGAATATGTCAGAATAGGATGTAAGTTATTCTCTGACGCATCTCTTTTATTAGTGTGTCTTATCATCCGAATTCAGCATCGTAAACGACAAGTCATATTTTTTTTTTTTTTTTTTTTTTGTGATAGAAAAAAATTGGCATATTAACAAATAATTTTATTGTAACGTCGATTATTATCATTGTTAAATTGATACATTTTTTGTGAGCTGCAAAACAATTTGGCGTTAAAGCGATAAAATGTGGCGTAAAAGCAATCTAGGGAATAAAAATTTTGACAAAATAATTATATATTTTGGCGATAAAGCGATAGCATTTGGTGTAAAAAAGCAAATCATTGAAATTTTGATATAATCGTGATAAAATTTTGGTGATAAAGAAATATAATTTGGCGTATAGGCAATGCAGGCATATATTTTTGAACATAATAGTGTTAAAATTCGATTAAAAGCGTCAACATTCGGGTAAAAATCACATTAGGAATAAAATTACACTTAGTGATAAAATTCGCGATGAAGCAATAATTTTTGGCTTAAAAGTAATTTAAAAAAAAATTTCTCGTTAAAAAATTTGGCGATAAAGAGATAAGTTTTGGCGTAAAAGCATTTCAGGAATATAATTTTGGCAGTATAGTGATAATATTTGGCTTTAAAGCGATAAAACATGGCGTAAAAGCAATATAAAGGAATAGAATTTGACATAATAGTTGTATGGCTACTTATATTGGCGTAATACCGATTTTTTAAGAAATTGCTTTCAAACCGAACACGATAACCATTTTGTTTGTTAATTTGGCGGCATCTTTGTAATGGATTTTGGCGTAATACCATTTTACCGCGAAAACTAACTGCGGCGTTCGTTATGTTTACTTGGCGACTTGGCATCCTGGTGATGCATTTGGCACAAAGGGTTCAGGATTCTAGATTTTTACCGGCTTTTCATACAGCCAATGTGCTAAGCGTTTATGATTATCATACAATATCCAAATTTTTTTTTCATTATAAGTAAAGATGCGATCTAAAAACAGAATGATTTCTTTGCCGATTACTGAATAATGTGTAAATTAGAAAGCGTTGCAATTTCTGCTAACTGGTGTGGAACTAATTTTGTATAAATTTTTTTATCTTTCCAAGCACAGCAATGCCTCGGATACTTTTATTATGTTTACACCAGGATCATCAGCCTGTTTTCTAACAGTTATGGTTGGGTCAGCTTCAACATTTCCCTTTAGAACACCCTTACACAGGAGGCTTTCAGATCTCCCCAGGGGTTCATTTTCTAAGCTCATATCTCCTGATTTAAACTACTTAAAAGCATCGTCTCACTGTGAAAGTCTTTGAAAACAATAACTGCATTATTCACAAATGCAGCATAAATCTTTTGTGTTGCTTGAATAGAAGAATTTCCAAGTTTATATCTCTATACAGATAAAAAAATCTTTATTTTCTGCGGTCCATATTTGTATCTGAGAGTTTCTTAAAAAGGCCAAAATTACATAAGCCCAAAAATATACCATTAGGCAAAAAGACAGTAAGCAATAAAATGATATAAAAACACTCTTAGTTAACTAATACTGGTATATATGTATTTCATAATTCGTCGAATAATACTGAAAACAATTTATTTATTGCAGAACCACAAAATAAGTAAACCGTTCAAACGAATATTAATGAAAATTATAAAATAAAAAATTAAAAGAAAAATTTGGGAATTGCAGGGAATGAAAGAAGGTATATTCGAATGCTCTCCTCTCAATCTCTATGAACATATTTTAAAACGTATTCATTGCTTTGCCGAAAATTTTGATAATGGGGTTATGCTTTATTTTGCAGGAAACTGATAATCTGATCTCGCCTTGTGTAATAACAATCTTGATCTCTGATGTGAATCCATTTTTACAAAATCCAGCCCATTTTTCCCGTCTACGTATGAAACAGGTGAAACATTGGTGAGCTTTGAAAAACATTCAATTTATACCACTTTATAATCACATGCCATAGGAGCTTGTTTTTACATTAATCTAAAAATATTTTCGATAGTTGTTGATTAGCCTGTAAAGAAATTAAAACGTGAATTGTTTATAATTAATACTAATTTAAAGCAAAAATAATTCATTAATTTTGCCAAAAGAAATCAATTTTTATACCGAAGCAATTGATGGAAGAAAATTTTATAAATACAGTTAATCTTGAGATATTGGATGATGAGAAATTCTAGCAGAAAGCATTAATTCAATTCTTACAACTCTTCAAAGTTGCAGCTACAATTCTTCACATTTTCATGTATAAAGAAGAAAATTAATTTAGCTTCTTGTATAAAGAAGAAAATAATATTTTTAAAATCAGGATACTCATGTTTTACTTGAACACGAGAAGGTAGAGGCACTTTCTTTATACCGTAGAAAACGTTCGTTAGGCCAGTTTATTTTAACATAGATACAAACGTCAGAAGTTCCAGAAGTAGTAGGCTGGATTCATTTTATTTTATGCAGAAGGAATAATTCTATTTAATATACAGTAACTCAGGTCTTATACGAAAACGAGGAAGATATTTCTTACAGAGAAAAATTATAATTTTTGCACAGAGAAAGAAATAATTTTTTATACAGTTGAAATAATTATTTTAAAAATCAAGTTTCATATGTGTAATTTGAAAACTAGAGGCTGAAGCTATAATAGGCACAAACAATTCTCCTTATTTTCACGTTTGCTCGTGTATGGTGCACAACGAAAGACTCTGCCGGACGACCAATCTCTTTTCTACTGGCGCAAATAATCGTTTATTAAATCCAGTTACTCATGCCTTATAAGAAAACGAGAAGAATGGAGGAAATTTTTTATACCGAAAAAAATCTTTTTAAATACAGTCACTATGACTTATTCGAAAATTAGGACACCGGAGACTCTATCTTATTTAATTGCAAAAGTAATCGTTTTATAACCAGTAACTGGCATCTTATTCGAAAACAACGAGGCTGGAGGTAATTTCTTTTTTAAATGCAAAAATAATCGTTTTTTACAACAAGTGACTGGCGTCTTATTCGAAAACGAGGATGTTGGAGGCAATTTCTTTTTTAAATGCAAACATAACTGTTTTATAACCAGTAACTGACATCTCATTCGAAAACGAAGAGTTGGAGGCGATTTCTTTTAAAATAATCGTTTTATAACCAGTAACTGACGTCTCATTCGAAAACGAGGAGGTTGGTGCAATTTCTTTTTAAATGCAAAAATAATCGTTTTACAACAAGTAACTGGGGTCTTATTCGAAAACGAGGAGGTTGGAGGCAATTTCTTTTTAAATAGAAAATAATCGTTTTACAAAAATAACTGGTGTCTTATTCGAAAACGTGGAGGTTGGAGACAATTTCTTTTTAAATCCAAAAATTAATCGTTTTATAACCAGTAACTGGCGTTTTATTCGAAAACGAGGAGGCTGAGGCAATTTCTTTTTTAAAAAATAATCGTTTTATAACCAGTAACTGGCGTTTTATTCGAAAACGAGGAGGCTGGAGGCAATTTCTTTTTTAATGCAAAAATAATCGTTTTACAACAAGTGACTGGCGTCTTATTCGAAAACGAGGAGATTGAAAGCAATTTCTTTTTAAATGCAAAAATAATCGTTTTACAACAAGTGACTGGCGTCTTATTCGAAAACGAGGAGGTTGGAAGCAATTTTTTTTAAATGCAAAAATAATCGTTTTACTACCAGTGACTGGCGTCTTATTCGAAAACGAGGAGGTTGGAAGCAATTTTTTTTATATTCCAAAAATAATCGTTTTACAACAAGTGCCTGGCGTCTTATTCGAAAACGAGGGAGGATGGAGGCACTTTCTTTTTAAATGCAAAAATAATCGTTTTACAACAAGTGACTGGTGTCTTGTCGAAAACGAGGAGGTTGGAAGCAATTTCTTTTTAAATGCAAAAATAATCGTTTTATAACCAGTAACTGGCGTTTTATTCGTAAACGCGGAGGTAGGGAAGCAATTTCTTTTAAAATGCAAAAATAATCGTTTTATAACCAGTAACTGGCGTTTTATTCGTAAACGCGGAGGTTGGAGGCAATTTCTTTTTTAAATATAAAAATAATCGTTTTACAACAAGTGACTGGCGTCTTATTCGAAACCGAGGAGGTAGGAAGCAATTTCCTTTTTAAATGCAAAAATAATCGTTTTATAACCAGTAACTGGCGTCTTATTCGAAAACGAGGAGGCTGGAGGCACTTTCTTTGTAAATGCAAAAATAATCGTTTTACAACAAGCAACAGGCGTCTTATACGAAAACGAGGAGGTTGGAGGCAATTTCTTTTTAAATAGAAAAAATAATCGTTTTACAAAAGTAATGGAGGAAATTTTTTTTACACCGAAAAAAATAATCTTTTAAATCCAGTAATTTGACTCATTCGAAAATTAGGACACCGGAGACTCTGTCTTATTTAATTGCAAAAGTAATCGTTTTATAACCAGTAACTGGCGATTTATTCGAAAATGAGGAGGCTGGAGGCAATTTCTTTTAAATGCAAAAATAATCGTTTTACAACAAGTGATTGTCGTCTTATTCGAAAACGAGGGAGATTGAAAGCAATTTCTTTTAAATGCAAAAATAATCGTTTTACAACAAGTGACTGGCGTCTTATTCGAAAACGAGGAGGTTGGAAGCAATTTTTTTTAAATGCAAAATAATCGTTTTACTACAAGTGACTGGCGTCTTATTCGAAAACGAGGAGGTTGGAAGCAATTTTTTTAAATGCAAAAATAATCGTTTTACAACAAGTGCCTGGCGTCTTATTCGAAAACGAGGAGGATGGAGGCAATTTCTTTTTAAATCCGAAAATAATCGTTTTACAACAAGTGACTGGCGTCTTGTCAAAAACGAGGAGGTTGGAAGCAATTTCTTTTAAATGCAAAAATAATCGTTTTATAACCAGTAACTGGCGTTTTATTCGTAAACGTGGAGGTTGGAGGCCAATTTTTTTTTAAACTGAAATAATCGTTTTTACAACAAGTGACTGGCGTCTTATTCGAAATCGAGGAGGTAGGAAGCAATTCTCTTTTAAATGCAAAATAATCGTTTTATAACCAGTAACTGGCGTCTTATTCGAAAACGAGGAGACTGGAGGCACAATTTTTTAAATGCAAAAATAATCGTTTTAAACCAGTAATGGCGTCTTATTGAAAACGAGGAGGTTGGAAGCAATTTATTTTTAAAAAATGCAAAAATAATCGTTTTACAACAAGCAACTGGCGTCTTATACGAAAAACGTGAGGAGGTTGAAGCAATTTCTTTTTTAAATACAAAATAATCGTTTTATAACAAGTAACTGGGGTCTTATTCGAAAACGAGGAGGTTGGAGGCAATGCTTTTTTTTTAAATAGAAAAATAATCGTTTTATAAAAGTAACTGGCGTCTTATTCGAAAACGAGGAGGTTGGAGGCAATTTCTTTTTAAATGCCGAAATAATCGTTTTATAACCAGTAACTGGCTTTTATTCGTAAACGAGGAGGTTGGAGGCAATTTCTTTTTTAAATCCAAAATAATCGTTTTATAACCAGTAACTGGCGTCTTTATTCGAAAACGAGGAGGTTGAAACACACCGGAGACTCTGTCTTATTTAATTGCAAAAGTAATCGTTTTATAACCAGTAACTGGCGTCTTATTCGAAAAACAAGGAGGTTGGAGGCAAATTTATTTTAAATGCAAAAATAATCGTTTATAAACAAGTGACTGGCGTCTTATTCGAAAACGAGGAGATTGAGGCCAATTTCTTTTAAATGCAAAAATAATCGTTTTACAACCAGTAACTGGCGTCTTATTCGAAAACGAGGAGGTTGGAAGCAATTCCTTTTTAAATGCAAAATAATCGTTTTATAACCAGTAACTGGCGTCTTATTCAAAAACGAGGAGGATGGAGGCACTTTTTTTTAAATGCAAAAATAATCGTTTTATAACCAGTAACTGGCGTCTTATTCGAGAACGAGGAGTTGGAGGCAATTTCTTTTTAAATGCAAAAATAATCGTTTTACAACAAGTAACTGGCGTCTTATTCGAAAACGAGGAGGTTGGAAGCAATTTCTTTTTAAATGCAAAAATAATCGTTTTAACCAGTAACTGGCGTCTTATTCGAAAACGAGGAGGTTGGAGGCAATTTCTTTTTAAATGCAAAATAATCGTTTTACAACCAGTAACTGGCGTCTTATTCGAAAAACCGAGGGAGGTTGGAAGCAATTTCTTTTTTAAATGCAAAAATAATCGTTTTATAACCAGTAACTGGCGTCTTATTCGAAAACGAGGAGTTGGAGGCAATTTCTTTTAAATGCAAAATATAATCGTTTTAAAACCAGTGCCTGGCGTCTTATTCGAAAACGAGGAGGTTGGAAGCATTTATTTTTAAATACAAAAATAATCGTTTTTATAACCAGGAACTGGCGTCTTATTCGAAAATGAGAAGGCTGGAGGCAATTTCTTTTAAAAGCAAAAATAATCGTTTTATAACCAGTAACTGGCGTCTTATTCGAAAACGAGGAGGTTGGAGGCAATTTCTTTTTAAATGCAAAAATAATCGTTTTATAACAAGTAACTGGCGTCTTATTCGAAACGAGGAGGCTGGAGGCAATTTCTTTTTAAATACAAAAATAATCGTTTTACAACCAGTAACTGGCGTCTTATACGAAAACGAGGAGGTTGGAGGCAATCTTTTTTAAATACAAAAATAATCGTTTTATAACCAGTAACTGGCGTCTTATTCGAAAACGAGGAGGTTGGAGGCCATTTCTTTTTAAATACAAAAATAATCGTTTTATAACCAGTAACTGGCGTCTTATTCGAAAACGAGGAGGTTGGAGGCAATTTCTTTTAAATACAAAAAATAATCGTTTTATAACCAGTAACTGGCGTCTTATTCGTAAACGAGGATGTTTGGAGGCCATTTCTTTTTTTTAAATACAAAAATAATCGTTTTATAACCAGTAACTGGGGTTTTATATGGTTGCTGGATGAAATACAAAAATAATCACATACAGTTATTATTTTACCTTCCAAAGAAAATGTTTGAAGGGCAACAAATTATCTTAGTATAGAACATTTTAAGAAAATAACCATTTAAAACGATTTTTAAATAATTCCTCTTGTCAAGTTAAAAGTCGATACTTTCAAGCAGTGGCAATTAAATGTATGTACAAGTTTCATTATTTTCTCCATTCTAAAAGCAAATAATCGGAATAATTCCTTCTTCTATTATTATAAGCAATTGAACAAGCATTTGGATTTACCTCACATTCAGAATTTAGCGGTTTTCTTTTCATTTGAATTACGTTTTTTTCCAAAATTTCCGACTAAGAAAATTACATGTTATTGACAAAAAAATTCTTTAATAACCTGAAATATTGCTTCCTTTTAAATCGATAAATTGAATTAAGAACATTTGCTGTAAACTCAACAATTTTTTAATTCTCAAGGAAAGAAAAATATAAAAAATGTAATTTTTAAATCTGGTTTTTTTGCTGCGGTATTTTAACGTCGTATGTAGTATTTACTGTATCCCTGTGGTTACTAATTACGTTTACCTCAAGATTAAATAGCAACGAGCGATACAATGAATAGTGAACTCGGAATATTAGTTTTTACTATACTTCATGCACAGTATACAATAGGATAGTATATTCTATATATTTTGTATATATACTTCATACTAAAAATTTGTATATATACACTTTATATATATACTTCATACTATCATATATACTTTTGTATATAACTTCAATAATTTTTTTCAAATTAAACAAAAATTTTATACAAAATAAAATTCAATTATATTGTATAAATACTGTTACAAAGAGCAGAGGCAGGATTTTTCCTATGTAATACGGTGGGTAAAGATTTCTGGAAAAGTACATTTTATAAAGGATAATATGTATATTGAGTTTCAAATTCTGTTTAACATTCCATAATGCATAATATTCATATGATTGATTAACTTTCAACCCATAGTTCTCAATTTCTTCATAAATTTGTAATACATTAATTTATACTGGTTTATTTGCAATACATATAAACAGAAGACACCGTTCGTTGCACCCACATGTTCATTGCGACATATATAAACAGAAGAAACAAAAAAAGCACGTTGAAAACCATTACATTTTGATTATTAAAAAAACATTTTTAAGGACTAAATGTAAATTGAGTATCAAATTTTTCTTTTTTATATCATAATGCATAAAGTCCATAAGTATGATAATAGATGATGATGATAACGATATTACTTTAGTTTTAAAAAGTCAGATGCTGATATTAACGCGCATCTTGTCCTATTTACATTAACATATGGACCTCCCAATAACTCCAGCTCTCCTTAATTAGAGACATTTAATTACAGGTTGAAGCGAAAAGAGCTATGGACATTAGATCCCCCTCTCTCCCTCTATAATTTGTTTTTAAATTTAATAAATTTAGTTCAGTTTTAATTTTATTAATTTTTATTAAATAGTTTCTTGAATTGGCACTGAAAATATTGCTCATCAATCAGAATCATTAATGTTTTTAAATATATGAATTTTACAAAACTTATTTCAATATCTTTAAAAAGCCATATCCTTGTATTTCTGCGAGTTTTGCAATAATTATGTTAACAAATGGACCCCTAATAGTTCCAGCTCTCCTTAATTAGAGAAATTTAATTACAAGTTGAAGCAAAAAAAAAAAAAACTATTGCCATAAGAACCTTATATATCTCTTTTCTCTCTCTCCCTATATTTTTTAAATATAATAATTTTTGTCCAGTTTTATAATTTGTTTTATTAATTTTCATTAAATTGTTTCTTGAACTTAGCCTTGAAAATTTTGCTTATCATTCAGAATTCTCAATCATTTAAAAATATAAATATTACAAAGCATATTTCAATAATTTTAAAAAGCCATATCCTATTTATGTTAACAGATGGTCCTCCCAATAGCTCCAGCTCTCCTTAATTAGAGAAATTTAATTACTGGTCGACGCAAAAAGAACTATGGGTATAAGATCCCTCTCTCTCCCTCTACAATTTTCTTTTAATTTAATAAATTTGTCCATTTTTATAATTCATTTTTATTAATTTTATTTAAACTGTTTCTTGAATTGGCGTTGAAAATATAGCTCATCAATCAGAATCATACATGATTTTTAAAGATATGAATTTTGGAAACATATTTCAATAGTTTTTAAAAAGCCATATCCTTATATTTTTGTTGCTGAGTTTTTCAATAATTAGCTTAACAGATGGACCTCCCAATAGCTCAAGCTCTCCTTAATTAGAAAAATTTAATTGCAGGCTGACGCAAAAAGAGCTATGGGCATAAGATTCCCTCTCACTCTTTGTTTTTTTTTAAATTTAATAAATTTAAAAACAAAATCAGTTTTATAATCATTTTAGAATTTTTATTTGAATTGTTTCTTGAATTTGATGCTGAAAGTATTGCTCATCATTCAGAATCATCATTGAATTTTAAAAAATATAAATATTACAAAGCATATTTCAATAGTTTTAGAAAGCCATATCCTCATATTTTCACGAGATTTGCTGTATTTACTTTAATAGATGGACCTCCCCATAGCTCCAGCTCTCCTTAATTAGAGAAATTTAATTATAGGTTGACGCAAAATGAGCTATGGGCATAATATCCGTCTCTATTCCATATATTTTTTTAATTTAGCAATTTTATTCAGTTTTATCATTGATTTTAATAATTTTAATTTATTTATTTCTTGATTTGGTATTGAAAATATTGCTTATCATTCAGAAAAATTACAAAATAAAAATTTTACAAAGCATATTTTAAAAGCTGCAAAAGCCATATCCTAATATTTTCAAAGAGTTTTACAATAATTATGTTAACAGATGGTCCTCCCAATAGCTCCAGTCAAATTATTGCTTATCATTCAATATTGTTGATTTTTAAATACATGAATTTTATGAACACATTTCTATAGTTTAAAAGTCAGATCCTGATATTTTCGAGAGTTTATCCTTATTTACGTTAATATGTGGATCTCCCAATAGTTCCAGCTCTCCTTAATTAGAAAAATCTAATTACAGGTTGATGCAAAAAAAAGCTATGGGCATATGAACCTTCTCTCACTCCCTCTATAATTTTTTTAAATTTAATAATTTCATTCAGTTTTATAAATCATTTTAATAATTTTAATTTATTTCTTTCTTGAATTGGCATTGAAAATATTGCTCATCATTCGGAATCTTCAATCATTTTTATAAATATAAATATTACTAAATATATATCAGTAGCTTTAAAAAGTCAGATCCTGATAGTTTAGCGAGTTTTGCCCTATTTACATTAATAGATGGAACCTCCCCATAGCTCCAGCACCTAGCACCTAGAGCCAATGTAAAATATCGATTATAAATGTAATAAAATTTATACTCAGAGTCAAATATTCAATAAAACAGTATCATAACCTTCAGAATATAATATTCAATATTTCTCCTCAATTTTCCACATTGCAGTAATGAGTAAATAGTGGCCAACTTATATTATTTTTAATTTTATATGGAAGGACTTATTACAGGGATACAGTAAATACCATGTTCCTAGGAAAAAAAAAAAACTTCCCACTAAAAGCAACAGCATGCATTAAATGTCAGAATCATCCATTTCTTCTGTTCAGAATGATACAAATAGCAAAGAGTTACTGATAGTTGTGATTTTTTTTTTTTACGAAGTATTTGGTACTGGCAAAAAAACTCATTTGAATACTGATATTCCGTAAATTTTGGAAAAAAAAAAATATTCTTTGTAAGCTTTGGCGAAAATGAAAGAACCGACTTTAATCTATGCAGTGACGTAATAAATATAGGAGTGAATCTTTCTTATTCTTGATATAGAAGAACTCCCTACAGTAGCAAGCATTTTTAATATGTCATATCACTGTCATATGTCATATCATATATCACTCATATGTTTCATGGAGGACAGAAAATACATCCAATTGAAGATGAGAAACGTATCAAATATCCAGTCTTTTCCATACTTCATGCATCATGATTCAACCATATGTAACTGATAGTAAAATAATTTTTATAAGAAAGCAAGTTTCTACAAAAAAACCCCATAATTTTAAAAAATGTTCCTTTTGCTATCAACACAGTTTGTTAGGATTCAGTGACTATTTTGTTACTAAAGAAATAATTACAAACCAATAATTCAAATCTAATTATTTCCGCCTTTTTAGGAGAAACATACTGTTTTCAATACAGCAATATTCAATCTAAGAAATTTTTTAATGCAAACAAGACGTCCAACAGCAAACGTCGAGTTTAATTAGCAAACTATTTTTCTTCTCTACAAATATATATTCAAATGGGTACAATAGGTCAACCGATTCCTTTTCTACTAATAAAATAATCGTTTATTAAATCCAGCTACTCATGACTTATACAAACCGAGGAGGTTGGGGCAATTTTGTACCGAAAAAATAATCTTTTTTATATCCAGTTACTGGTGTCTTTTTCGAAACGAGGAGGTTGGAGGCAATTTTTTATACCGAAAAAATAATCGTTTTTATATCCAATTACTGGTGTCCTTTTCGAAAACGTGGAGGTTGGAGGCAAATTTTTATACCGAAAAAAATAATCGTTTTTATATCCAGTTACTGGTGTCTTTTCGAAGAACGTGGAGGTTGGAGGAAATTTCTTATACCGAAGAAAATAATCGTTTTTATATCCAGTTACTGGTGTCTTTTTCGAGGGTTGGAGGAAATTTCTTATACCGAAAAAAATAATCTTTTTTATCTCCAGTTACTGGTGTCTTTTTCGAAAACGTGGAGGTTGGAGGAAATTTTTATACCGAAAAAAATAATCGTTTTTATATCCAGTTACTGGTGTCTTTTTTCGAAGACGAGGGGTTGGAGGCAATTTCTTATACCGAAGAAAATAATCTTTTTATATCCAGTTACTGGTGTCTTTTCGAAGACGAGGAGGTTGGAGGAAATTTCTTATACCGAAGAAAATAATCTTTTTTAATATAATTTTTGTCCTTTTCGAAAAATTCGAGGAGGTTGGAGGAAATTTCTTATACTGAAGAAAATAATCGTTTTTTATATCCATCAATGGTGTTTTTCGAAATACGAATTTTACAAAGCATATTTCAATAGCTTTAAGAAATTTCTTATCCAATTACTGGTGTCCTTTTTCGAAGACGAGGAGGTTTTAGGAAATAATTAGGAAAACAGATGGATCTTTTAATAGCTCTATAAATCTTTTTATCATATCCAGTTACATTGATTTTTCGAAATACGAGGTTGGAGGAAATTTTCTTATACCGAAAAAATAATCCTTTTTTTTTATATCCTTTAATTACTGGTGTCCTTTTCGAAAACGAGAAGGGTTGGAGGGTCATTTTTATACCGAAGAAATTAATCTTTTTAATATCCAGTTACTGGTGTCATTTTCGAAGAATTTTAGGTTGGATATATTTCTTATACCGAAGAAAATAATCGTTTTTATATCCAATTACTGGTGTCCTTTTCGAAACCAAGGATGGATTTTTTATACCGAAGAAAATAATCTTTTTTGATATCCAGTTACTGGTGTCCTTTTCGAAGACGTGGAGGTTGGAGCTCCAGCACCTTTTTATACCGAAGAAAATAATCGATTTTTATATCCAATTTACTGGTGTCCTTTTCGAATACGTGAGGTTGGAGGAAATTTCTTATACCGAAAAAAATAATCTTTTTTAATATCCAGTTACTGGTGTCCTTTTTCGAAAACGAGGTTGGAAAATTTCTTATACCGAACACAATATTCAATATTTCTCCTCAATTTTGAAAATAATCGTTTTTTATATCCATGTTACTGGTGTCCTTTTTCGAAAAAAAAGGAGGTGGAGGGGAATTTTTATACCGAAGAAAATAATTTTTTTAATATCAGTTACTGGTGTCCTTTTCGAAGACGAGGAGGTTGGTAGGTGATTTCTTTTACCGAAGAAAATAATCGTTTTTTATATCCAATTACTGGTGTCCTTTTCGAAAATTTTGGACGAGGAGGTTTGAGCTAATTTCTTATACTGAAAAAAAATAATCTTTTTTAATAAAGTTACTGGTGTCCTTTTCGAAGACTTGGAGCTATGGAGGAAATTTCTTATACCGAAGAAAATAATCGTTTTTTTTGTATATCATATTACTGGTGTCCTTTTCGAAAAACCAAGGAGGGGTGGAGGGGGTTTTTTATACCGAAGAAAATAATCTTTTTAATATCCAGTTACTGGTGTCCTTTTCGAAGACGAGGAGGTTGGAGGTAATTTCTTATACCGAAGAAAAAATAATCGTTTTTTATATCCAATTACTGGTGTCCTTTTCGAAGACGAGGAGGTTGAATCTAAATTTCTTATACTAAAGAAAATAATCTTTTTTTAATACCAGTTACTGGTGTCCTTTTCGAAGACGAGGAGGTTGGAGGAAATTTCTTTTTTCATAACCGAAGAAAATAATCGTTTTTTATATCCAATTACTGGTGTCCTTTTCGAAACCAAGGAGAGGAGGAGTGGTTTTTTTCTATACCGAAAAAATAATCTTTTTTAATATCCAGTTACTGGTGTCCTTTTCGAAGACGAGGAGGTTGGAGGAAATTTCTTTATACCGAAGAAAATAATCGTTTTTTATATCCAGTTACTGGTGTCCTTTTCGAAACCAAGGAGGGTGGAGGTTTTTTTTATACCGAAGAAAATAGTTTTTTTATATCAGTTACTGGTGTCCTTCGATTACTGGTGTACTTTTCGAAAAAGAGGAGGTTGAAGGCCCTTATCTTATACCGAAGAAAATAATCGTTTTTTATATCCAGTTACTGGTGTCCATTTCGAACACGTGGAGGTTGGAGGCCATGTCTTTATACCGAAAGAAAATAATATCGTTTTTTATATCCAGTTACTGGTGTCCTTTTCGAAGAAGAGGAGGATTGGAAGTATTTTTTATAACGAAGAAAATAATCTTTTTTTATATCCAATTACTGGTGTCTTTTTCGAAAAAGTGGAGGTTGGAGGCCCTTTTTTTTATACCGAAGGAAATAATCGTTTTTTATATCCAGTTACTGGTGTCCTTTTCGAAAACTTGGAGGTTAGAGGATTGGTGGAAGACGTGGATGTTTTTATATCGAAAATAATCATTTTTTATATTCAGTTACTCGTGACTTTTTCGAAGACGTGGAGGTTGGAGGTCTTTTTTTATACCGAAGAAAAATCTTTTTAATATCCAGTTACTGGTGTCATTTTCGAAGATGTGAAGGTTGGAAGCCCTTTTTATACCGAAAAAATAATCTTTTTTATATCAAGTTACTGGTGTCTTTTCGATGACGTGGAAGTTAGAGGACATTTCTTATACCAAAGAAAATAATCTTTTTTAATATTCAGTTACTGGTGTCCTTTTCGAAGACGTGGAGGTTGGAGGACATTTTTTATACCAAAGAAAATAATATTTTTTTTATATCCAGTTACTGGTATCTTTATCAAAAGTGGGTTGGAGGCCCATTTTTATACGGAAGAAAATAATCTTTTTTATATCCAGTTACTGGTGACCTTTTCGAATACGTGGAAGTTGGAGGTCTTTTTTTATACCAGTAAATGATGGTTTTTATATGTGGTTATTGGTGCCCTATTCGAAACCGGCAGGTGGGAGGCAATTTTTATACCGAAGAAAATAATTTTTTTACATGCTGTTATTGGCGTCCTTTTCGAAGTCACGAAGACAGAAGAAGAAATTTACAGAAGAAGACAAAAAGAATGTTACAGCACATTGAAGCAACCATTATCTCCTTAAACCTTCTTGATCCGACCCTTTATCATTGCATCTATATATATATTCCAGTTACAACTCATCCTCAACTGTTCAATTATATCTTGAAAGTGGCACTTGGATCAATATTATCAAGTGGGCGACTTTAATGCTCATGATCAATACCTCAACTGTTCTACTAATAGACCAAAAGGCAACCAACTCCTAAAATTTGCTAATCGAATTTATCTTAATACCATCGCACCCACTACTCCATCAAGATTTGGTTACAACTCAACTTCCATTATCGACCTTGTTCCAATCAAAAATTTCTTATCTACATCTCCTCTTTATCCGAACTTAATTCAGATCAGAATCCTGTTGAAGTCACTTTCAAGTACAACTACATTCTTCCTTCGGAAATAGTAACGTTAATACTAATTGGACACTTTTTACTAATCTTCTCATCCTTTAATCATTAATTCTTCTAATAACTAGGACTTGGAAATCCTTCATTTCAGCTATGACGTTTGGCTACTCATTAAAAAGCCTCAAAACTTTACAACAACAGAAATATTTGGCTTCAATCCAACGTCAAAAAACTAAGACAAAATTAAGAATGCAAAAAAGAACTGACAAACTTCAAGGAACCCCGAACGATTCAACCATTCTTAAAAGGATCAATAAAAACATCAGAAAAGAATTCAAACACTATTCGGATGATGGAAAGAAAAACTAGAAAACCTACAAACAGACGACGGATCCTTCTGGAATCTTACTAAAAAAATTCAAAAGCTCCATAACCAAATTTCTCACCTCAATAGTACCATTTCCACTGCAATTAAAGATTTGGATAAGGCAGAACTCATAGTACAAAGGCCATTTTTGTATACTGAAAAAATAATCTTTTATATCCAGTTACTGGTGTTCTTTTCGAAGACAGGGAGGTTGGAGGTCTATTTTATAAAGAAAATAATCTCTTTTATATCCAGATACTGGTGTCCTTTTCGAATACGTTGAGGATGGAGGTCCTTTTTTATACCGAATAAAATAATCGTTTTTTATATCCAGTTACAGGTGTATTTTTCGAAGACGATGGAGGTTGGAGGTCTTTTATATACCGAATAAATAATTTTTTTATATGCAGTTACTGGTGTCCTTTTCGAATACGTGGAAGGTGGAGGTCTTTTTATACCTGAAGTAAATAATCTTTTTTTACATCCAGTTACTGGTGTCCTTTTCGAGGAGGTGGAGGTTGGAGGCGATTTTTTTTATACCGAAAAAATAATCGTTTTTATATCCAGTTACTGGTGTCCTTTTCGAAAACGTGGAGGTTGGAAGGCAATTTTTATACCAAAAAATAAATAAATTTTTTATATCGAGTTATTGGCATCCTTTTCGAAGTCAAGAGGCACAGAAGTAGAACTTACAGAAAGAAGACAGCAAAAGAAAGTTACAGAACATTGAAGCATACCATTATATCCTTAAACCTTCTTGGAGGTCCAGATCCTTTTATCATTGCATCTATATATATGTTACAGTTACTACTGATCCTCAACTGTTCACTTTTAGATCTTGAAAGTGGCACTTGGATTGCCAATATTATTAAGTGGGTGACTTAAATGCTCATGACCAATACCTTCTTGAATCTTACTAAAAACTTCAAAAAGCTCTATAACTAAAATTTCTTTCAATAGTACCGTTTCCACTGCATTTAAAGATTTGGATAAGGCAATAACCTCACAGCACTGAAAGGCCATTTTTGTATACCGAAGAAAATATTCTTTTTTATATCCAGTTACTGGTGTCTTTTCAAAGACGTGGAGGTTGGAAGTCTTTTTTTATACCGAAGAAAATAACCTATTTTTGCATCCATTTACTGGTGTCCTTTTTTCGAAAACGTGGAGGTTTAAGGACTTTTTGTAACGAGGATCTTTTTATATCCGAAGAAAATAACCTCTTTTTGCTGAAAACTTTTTTTCGAAAACAAGGATATTTTTATACCGAAGAAAATAACCTTTTTGCATCCAGTTACTGATGTCATTTTCGTAAACGAGGACCTTTTATACCGAAGAAAATAACCTTTTTTTCCATCCAGTTACTGGTGTCTTTTCGAAAACGAGGATCTTTTATACCGAAGAAAATAAAATTTTTTCATCCAGTTACTGGTGTCTTTTTCGAAAACGAGGAGGTTGGAGATTTTTATAACGAGGAAAATAATCTTTTATCCGATTTTTCTTTTGAATCCAGTTACTGATGTCCTTTTCGAAAACGTGGAGGTTTAAGAGACTTTTTTAACGAGGATCTTTTTTATACCGAAGAAAAATAACATTTTTTGCATCCAGTTACTGGTATCCTTTTTCGAAAACGTGGAGGTTGAATACCGACGAACATAACCTTTTACATCCAGTTACTGGTTCTTTTTTTATAACGAGGGTCTTTTTATACCGAAAAAATAACCTTTTTTTGCATCCAGTTACTGGTGTCTTTTCGAAAACAGACGTTGTAGGTTTTTATAACTTGAAATTTTATACGAGAAGAAAATAACCTTTTTTTCATATCCAGTTACTGGTGTTCTTTTTCGAAAACGTGGAGGTTGGACAGACTTTTTTTATACCGAAGAAAATAAAAATTTTTGCATCCAGTTACTGATGTCTTTTTCGAAAACGTGGAGGTTGAAGAGACTTTTTTTTATAACGAGGATCTTTTTTATACCGAGAAAAAAGCCTCTTTTACATCCAAGGTTACTGGTGTCCTTTTTCGAAAACGAGGATACTTTTATACCGAAGAAAATAACCTTTTTGCATCCAGTTACTGGTGACTTTTCGAAAACGAGGTGGTGGAGGGACTTTTTATACCGAAAGAAAATAACATTTTTTTCATTCCAGTTACTGGTGTCTTTTTTCGAAAACGTGGAGGTTGGAAGAGAAAATTTTTTTCGAACGAGGATCTTTTTATACCGAAGAAAATAATCTCTTTTTTTGCATCCAGTTACTGGTGTCTTTTTTCGAAAACGTGGAAGTTGAAGAGACTTTTTTTATTACGAGGATCTTTTCATACCGAAGAAAATAACCTTTTCTTACATCCAGTTACTGGTGTCATTTTCGTAAACGTGGAAGTTGGAGGGATTTTGATACGGAGCTTTTTTTTTTGTTTATAACTTTTTCGAATATTTTTTTATACCGAAGAAAATAACCTTTTTGCATCCAGTTACTGGTGTCATTTTCGTATACGTGGAGGTTGGAGGGACTTTTGATACCGAAAAAATAATCTTTTTGCATCCAGTTACTGGTGTCTTTTTGAAAAGGTTGAGGATCTTTTTTATACCGAAGAAAATAATTTTTTTTGCCATCCAGTTACTGGTGTCTTTTTCGAATACGAGGAGGCTGGAGGATTTTTTTATTCGAAGAAAATAATCTTTTTTAAATCCAGTTACTGGTGTCTTTTTTCGAAAACGTGGAGGTTGGAAGGACTTTTTACCGAAGAAAATAACTTTTTTTTATATCCAGTTACTGGTGTTCTTTTTTCGAAGACGAGGAGGATGGAGGGATATATTTTAACAAAGAAAACTTCATTTTTTCAAATCCAGTAACTGACATCTCTTTTCGAAGAATCGTGGCGGTTGGAGGGGAAAATTTTTATACCGAAGAAAATAACCTTTTATTGCATCCTGTTACTGGTGTCTTTTCAAAATACGTGGAGTTGGAGGCTTATACCGTGAAAATAAAAATTATTTTTTTAATACCCTGTTAACTGTTCTTTCCGAAACGAGGAGGATGGAGGTCTTTTACAAAGAAAATTCATCTTTTTCAAATCCAGTTACAGGTGCTTTTTCGAATACGAGGTTTGGAGGCTATTTTTATTAATTTTCTTGCATATCCAGTTACTGGTGTCCTTTTCAGAACAAGGTTACGATGAATTTTATACCGAAGAAAATAACCTTTTTTTGCATCCAGTTATTTCCCCAGCTTTTTCGAAGGGAAAAGGGTTGGAAGAAAACTTTTATATCTGATAGAAATAAAACGACATATCCAGTTACTGGTTTCCTCTTCAATTACTAGGAGGTTGAGACCTTTTTTTACAGCAAGAAAATAATCTTTTTATATCCAGTTACTGGTGTCCTTTTCGAATACCAGGGAAGTTGGGCTTTTTATGCCGAAGAAAATAAACAAGTTTTTTTTGCATCCAGTTACTGGTGTCTTTTCGAAAACGTGGATAATTTTATACGAAAACAATAATTTTTTGCATATCAGTTACTGGTGTAAGCAAAACGACGTGGAGGTTGAGATCATTTCTTAACGTGTAAAATAATCTCTTTCTATATCATTCAGTTACTGGTGTTCTTTTCGAAAACGAAAGGTTGAGGGATTTTTTCATTCCTAAGAAAATAATCGTTTTTATATCGAGTTACTGGTGTCTTTTTTGAAAACGAGGAGGTTTTTATACCGAAGAAAATAATGCTTCTCTATATCCCTGTTAATGCTGTATTTTTTTCGAAGACGTGTAGGTTGGATGAACTTTTATACCGAAGAAAATAACCTTTTTTGCATCCTGTTACTGGTGTCTTTTGCGAATACGAGGGGTTGATCTTTTTTATACCGAAGAAAATAATTTTTCTTGCATCCAGTTACTGGTGTCTTTTTCCGAATACGAGGATCTTTTTTACACGGAAGAAAATAATCTCTTTCTATATCCAGTTACTGGTGTCTTTTTCGAAAACGTGGAGGTTGGATGGATTTTTTTTTACCGAAGAAAATAATCGTTTTTTATATCCAGTTACTGGTGTTCTTTTCGAAGACGAGGAGTTTGGAGGCAATTTCTTATACCGAAAAAATAACCTTTTTTTGCATCAGTTACTTTTGTCCTTTTCGAAAACCTGGTGATTGGAGGACTTTTTTAAGCGAAGAAAGTAATCTTTTTGTCATTGTTCATCGCGTCTCCCTCTCATCTCATCGGTTTCTTTTTCTGCTCACGAGGGGGTTGAGGGGGGAGGACCTTTTATCAATCTATTCATGCACCATGTTCCACTGACTCTATTTATTCTAAATCAAGGGTTTAAGCAACAACAACACAACTCCCTCCTGATATAAATATATCACTTTTTTTCTACACAGCATGTTAGAATCCAATTACGTGCAACCTAAGACCATCAAAGGAAAAAAGAATATCCCTCTGAAAGGGAAGTTACTACTATATCAAAATTTTTGAATCACAGTTACTCACTGTATCTTAAAGGAGGAGAAATATCTTGTAGTACTGTAAATTATAGAACAGAATAAAAATATGTTTGTCCTTCTCCATGAGCTATCATCCAATGAAGAATAAATTATTCTAGTTATTTTCATTTCAAAGCTGTTAGTACGAGAGAAGATCTCTTCAATACAGTTATTCCTGTTTTCACTGAAAGTTGAAAAGTGCCATTACTGAAGCCACAGCCTATAATGAATATAAAAATAACTCTTTTTGTCTCTCCATCGACGACTTTTCGAAAACGTGATGGGCGACACTTTTCATTTCATATCGAAACATTTACAACAAGAATGAACTTTTTTTTGAGTCAAGTTGCTGATACATTTGCAATATATTTATATTAATTGTATACTGTATATCCTTATACATATGTAAAAACAATATTGTTCATTTATTATTATCTAATAAATAAATATTTTATGTCATTTTACTGTATCCTTCGTTATTGTCTTTCATTAAATAAACCATTAAGCTAATATATGGCTTAAGGTTTTTAGGAATTTAAAGCAGACTTTTTATAAACAGGTATGCAATCCTTTCAATTAAGGCTGACCATCTGGCTTGGTGCCTTGCTGATCATTGCTGTCAAGAATGAGGAATTAACATAAAACTTAAACAATCTGAAGGCATTATTTTTTGGAAAATTATGAATTTATTTACTTTTAATTCAGGAGAAGCAATCATTCATAAACATATTTTTAAAGGCATATAATAAGTCCATAAATAAAAATATTTGCTTGTTCCCATTTTAGTTCAATGTGAAGATTTTTACATTTAATGAGTAATTTAATTATAAATTAATCAAAGGAGAATAAAATTTATTATTAATTATAAATTAATAAATAAACTTAAACATTCTGATGGCATTAATTTCATAAAATTATGAATTTATTCTAGTTTTTAAATTCCATGAGCAATTATCATTCTTAAACACACACTCATGTTTTCATAAATTAAGGATAATTCAGAATCACACAGAAATTGAACTCTAAAATAAAAATTTCACACATGGGAATTATCACACACATCTTGAAGAAGAATAATGCAAATTACAGGAAACCACCAGATGGCGCATTTACGTCACAATGACGAGAGCGTAAGAGAGGGGTATATAAGGAATGGTGGCAAAGAGTAAAATTGTTCACAAGCGCTTTAAAAGCCTTTCAGTGCAATAACCGCATAGTTATGGCTACAAAGGAAGCATTTGGATGATTTTTTACGTGGTAGAATTATCGGACGACTGGAATGTGGACGTACCCAGCTGGAAGTATCGAGCTAACTTGGAATCGCCCAGAGTGTCATCTCCAGGCTTTGGCAACGATTCCAAGATGATGGTAATGTGAGTAGATGATACAGGTATGGTCGCCCCCGAGTTACAACGCCGAATGAGGACCGGTGCTTGCTGAGCAGTTACTGCCAAAAGAAACAGACGGAACATAGACTCAGACTTGTCTCGTCAGCTCTCTTCAGCTACCGGTACGACATTTATTTAAGGCAGACCGTGTAGAAACGCTTACGGCACATTGGTCTATATGCTCGTAGGCCTGTCAGATGTGTTCCACTTACCGCAACTCACTGCGCCTGCTTAACCTGGAGTAGAGAGCATGCATTGTGGACACCGCAACAATGGTCTTGTGTGATGTTTTCCGACGAGTCAGGTTTAGTTTGTGAATCTGATTCTCGCCGGACTTTCATATGGAGAGCGCCAGGTACCGTTACCACCAAGAGAACACCATTGAACGATACCGTTACGGTGGTGCAGGATGGCTCGTTAGGGGAGGAATTATCCTTGGTTCCAGAACTGACCTGCATGTTCAGAGTGTAACGCTGACAGGCCACATCTATCGGGATGTCATTCTGGAACAACATGTACGTTTGTTTCGGGGCGTTATGGGTGCTGAATTTCTGTTTATGGATGACAACAGCCGTCCTCACCGTGCAAACATTGTTAGGCGAATGCCTTCAATTGGAGGATATCACCCGTATGGATTGGCCAGCATACACACCGGACTTGAATCAATAGAGCATGTGTGGGATATGCTTGGCCGACGAATTGCAGCCCGTCAACCCCCTCCCACCTGCCAACCGGAACTTCGGAGGACATTGCTTGATGAGTGGTGTAATATTCTCAAGATCAGATTGATAATTTGATACTCAGCATGCCTAGGCGTTGTGAAACGCCTATATTGCATCGTCCGGGAGACATACTCCATATTAACCATCATACTAACCAACCATGTTATACTGTTTTTGTAAATAGGTTCTTTTTGAAATTTGCTCCAGGGAGTAAAAATCGCGATTTTTTATTAATTATGTCAAACATATAGCATCTGTTTTTGCTCTTTACCTTTTGTTTAATAAATAGACATTACAAATAAGTCAAATTTGTTTTGCTTCTGTGTCTTTCTTTTCCTGAACTTCATTATCCTTAATTTATGGACATGAGTGTATTTTTAAAGGCATATAACAACCACATAAATAAAAATATTTGCTTGCTGCCATTTTAGTTCAATGTGAAGATTTTAAATTTACTGAGTAATTTAATTCCAAATTAATCAAAATTAATAAAATTAATTATTAATTATAATTTAATTATAAACTAATAAATGAACTTTAACACTTTGAAGACATTAATTTTATAACATTATTAATTTATTGTTTTTAAATTCATGAGCAATTATCGTTCTTAAACATATTTTTAAAGGCATATAAAAAACACAAAAAAAATTTGTGTTTGTTTGTTCGTAACTTAGTTTCATGTATTTGTTTTAATTCAATAAGTAATTTAATAAATAATTTGTAAAAAAAATGTTAAAAACAGATATCGTTTGCTTGAAAATCAAACTTTATTATGACATCACTTAATGAAAAATATAACCTATGAGAATAGTTATTTAAATAATAATAATAATAATGATAATAATAAATAAAATGGTGGATTAGATGTCTCTTATCAGATAAAAACTTATTAAGAACAATAGTTGTTTAGACAAAAATGGATTATTTTTCTGTGAAACTCATCAAATATCACACTACAATGATACATTTATTCATTATTGTGAAGAAATAAAATTTATACTATATTTTATATGTTTTTGGAATGAAATCTTTTTAAGAGAAATAATTTTTTTAATTGATGCATAAAAAATATGAGAAATGTTTTCCTAATTCCTTATCTACGAGTTCTATTTTTATTTCCTAAAATATTACTTTTTTTCTAATGCAGCTGGCAAACCCTAAACTATTACTAAATTTGGCGTTTTAATCTTATTGGGATACTCGATATCTCAAAAAAAAAAAAAAGTTATGAATGGAAAGAAAGGAAACAAGTTTATGCAGTTTTGCTTAATTCGTCATGAAAGATATTTGTGTACGAATTAATTTTTTTTCTCAAAATCTAACACTAAAATTAGCTTTTAAGAACGACTTGAGACAGCCCCACCTCTTTTCAAATGTGACAACAAATTCCAAAATTCGGAGGCCTTTGGTGTAATTTAGAATTTATTCACATTAAATTTTGATGTGTTAAAATATTTTCCACATCTTTTCAATTAAATATTAAATATTATTTACCTATGCAGTAAAAAATTAATTTAAATTTAAAAAAAAGTACTTTAGAAAATTGCAGAAATACATGTTAATGATTCTGATGATTAAAAAAATACTTTAAAATTAAAAAAAAAATATTTTAACCTACAATAATTTCTTTTAAAATTAATATATATATATATATATTTAGTTACTATTCTGTTCTACATGTAAATTATTTATACGATATTTCAAAAATAAGTGGTTAAATAAGTCAATCAACTGGTTAAAAGTGTTGAATTTTTAATCTACTACTTGAATAAACTGGATAAAACACTTAATTAAATACGGTAAAAAATTGTTTTTATATTCCAAAACATTGCTATTTAGTAATCGAAGAAACATAAAAATTAGCACATAAATTTGCCCCACTCGTGGCTCAGTAGTAACGTGCTCCGCTGGTGAGCATTTCGGATTAGGTTCAATCCGCTGGCGGCATTGCTGTAACACTGTTCAAAAGGAGTAGTCTCGATGGCGTTTGTGAGGTTCAGCATCTTGCCTGGATGCCGTTAGTTAAACTTCCTGTTGGGAGTTTTCTGGGCTTTCTCCGATACTATACGCAAATGCTGGTAGTACCCATTCAAAGTCTCGAAAGGCATTGCCCTTTTTCTTCAACGACGCGGAACCAAGTCAAACTTCCACCTACTGATACTCCGTCACAACAGAAGATGTCCATCTTTCCCTTCATTCATGAATAGATTATTCATGGGGTGTTCGTCTTGCATTGCTGGACACCGAGAATTAATCATAACAAATAAATTTTCTACTTGTAAGGGTGAAGTTTGACATACAAGGATGTTGGTGCTGGCGTGGCACGGATGTTTGGCGGTGGCGGTGGCACGGATGTTTGTGAGTGATTCGGAATCCATTTTAAATTGTAGGGTTCCGGTCTAATTAACCCAGCGTGTGCAAAAAATGACCGTAGAGCCACAAAGCAAATCATCGATGGTGTTTTTGTGATGTTCAGCATCTTGCCTTATCTGTTAGATTACTTGGTGGGAGTTTTCAGAATTTCAAATTCAGATACACAAATGCGCAGTAGTTCCCACTCAAAGTCCTCATGGAAGGCACTGCCGTACTTTTCAGTGACTCGGAACCAAGTCAAACTTTTACCTACTGGTGCTCCATCCAACAGCAGCTGCCCCCTTTCCATCCATCCATGAGTAGACTAATCACGGGATGTCCGTCTCGAGCTACGGACATTGAGGATTAGTCAGAACAACAATACATATACATTTTTCTGCCTGTAAAGGTAAAAGTTTGTTAGACAAAACTCGTTAAAAATTTTGAATTAAAAATATAATTTTTGAAATAAAATTAACTGAAAATGAAAAGAACAGGTCTCTAGATAAGAAGGAAGCCAGTTGCTGTTACAGATAATGATTCTGAGTTCTTCAGCATAATGTTTTGTTCCCCCTTCCCACCTCCCTCCCCTGACCTCCTAAAGGCCGACATCTCCTGCTGCTCATCGTTTTGCTATCAACAGCCAATCAAACGACTTGGATTGGATTGTTTTGATTTGTCGCTCTACAGTCATTTTTTGCACACTTTAGGCTAATTAGACCGGGACTTACAGTTCAACGTGGATTCCGAACCCCTCACAAACATCCACCGCCAGGATTCCAATTCAAATGACTTGGAAGTCTAAACTTGCAATTCTCCGACCAAAACCAAGCTAAATTAACGCAGAACTCTTGACCATGACGGTTTTTATTCCGTCACCGAAATCACTCGTAATAGAATGGTGTGTGTGACAGGAAGGTTGCGAAAAATCCACAGAGGAAAATTACATTTCTGGAGTCCAATTGCTCTTTGTTCTGACTTTTCAAGGGTGGTAAAGTCCTTCATTGTTTTTATGATTATTCAACTGCTTAGGGTAAGTTACTTAAATTGAATTCTCTGTATTACTTTTGTGTGCCTTTTATTTGTCACATATTTTGGTTCCAAGTACAAACATATTGTTTTCTTCTGGCATTGTTGGCTTTCTTAATTTCAGATCCATGTTGACAATATTGATTTATAATTGGCATATTTTATTTTTTTTTTTTTCGTTTTGGCATGACAAATGCCATATCTAGTTCCTTTTATTACGGTTTATAGCTCAGAAGAGGAATTGCCCTTTAAATTGCATAGAAATATTTTAGAAAATCCACAAATCGCTTCTCACTACAGAGCTCAATCATTTACCCCATTTATTTGAGGTTTCCAGATGAAACCATTCTTAAAATAATTCTAAAATTAAAAAAATGAAACTCCTGATGTCTGCTGATCAATTCCAAACATCTTAAGAATTGGTAAACCTTAAGGTAATTATGGCTATTCCAGTAATGCATCTATTTTCCTCGAAAAAAATTACCATTCTTTTTCTGATCCATGATATTAGACATAAAATTAGCAGAATTAGCCAATGAACTTGAGGAAGAAAATAACTTTTCAATTTCAGAACTTCGACGATTTGTCAGTTATGAAAACATCTCATTATCCTCTCCAGTTTTGTTAACTATTCTCAGCACTATGATTACCATCATCATTATCAGTGGCGCAACAGCCCCATGGTGGGCCAAGGCCATCTGTCTACTGGCAGATTTCGAGGCAGGAGATGTTTTCTTTTACGGGAGATGGTTGCCAATCCTACACCCAAAGCTCTACAGTCATATTAGACCAGGTTTGGCGGTTTAAAATTGATTCCAAACCACTGAAACATACATGGTACCGTCGGGACTCTAACCTGTGCCACCAAGCACAAGAGCGTTAGTCACTCTGCCATTAGGCCCCAAGCACTATAACATTCGCGTAAATTGTATTTAACTAGACAAAAAAGCAACTAAAGATGGAATATTCCGTATTCTTCACATCACACGTTGGAAATAGAAAAACTAATGACAGATATGTGCTAGGATCAGGAATCCTTCCACCCCTGTCTCGAATTCTGCCAGTAGACAGACGGCCTTGGGCCACCATGGAGCTGTTGCTCCAATGAAGAAAAATAAAGATGAAGATGTTATTATTACAGTTAATCAGTAGATATACATCAAGAAATTATTCCACTTCTATTTTTATAAGATCTATATAAAATTTATTATTAAAATGGAAGATAAAATGAACATAGGAGTTAATAAACTGAAAATTACCTTTACATAAAAGAAGTCATACATTTTTTAAAACTTTCAGTTATAGTAAAATATATTTAATGTTATATTCATAATAAAATTTCAATTGATTTGCTATAATATTTCTGTTGCTAATTATAAAGCTACAATGTCATTATAAGCTTCCGCAGTGCTGTGGGTTGTGCATCGGAATTGTAACTGAATGTGGTTGACTTGAGACTTGAGACACAGGTTTGACAACACATTGCTTTATTTACAAATGCAAAAAAAAAACCCCTTACACACAATTAACTATAGACATTATTTAAAAAATTTAAATACATATAATTATACATTCGTGGAAAGATTGTACTTAAAAGCCGAAAATCCGATACTTAGGTTTGTATTAGATGCGGGGAATATACTTCCTCTCCGAGTGAGTGCCTGCAGCCCAAATACGCAGGTTGCAGTAAACATATCTCCTCGGATGAGAGACTGTAGAACAGAAACAAGTCAACAGAAACGCGTGATTGCGCTGTAATAAACTTTTTCTGAACGGCAACGCTTGTTGCGCTGCACTTCCTCTTAGGTGACAGTCTCGATGTCCCACAGGCCATTTCTCGTTAACGTCACAGGAGGAAGTGCGTAGAAGGACGCACGATTACACTTTTAATTTATTATTTCATTTATAAAAAACATATTTTGATTAAAATCTATAATAGCGCACCATTAAAATTCCAATAACTTTTAAATTTAGATTGTCCTAATCTTATAATATTAGCTTGGCCAGAAAATACTACTGTGCCCAAAAAATAAGACCAATTATTTTTTTTTCAAAAAATCTTTATTTATTCTTCCAAATTTATTTTATCGCCTTCAAAGTAATCCCCTCCGGACACAATGCAATTATGCCAACGTTTTTTCCAATCCTCAATGCATGCTAAAAAGTCATCGGCAGGGATGCCCTTCAAAGAGCGCGATGATTCACGTTGAATCTCTTCAATCGACTCAAAACGGTCCCCCCCTGAGTGGTCTTCTTGAGTTTAGGAATAGCCAGAGGTCGCACCGTGAGAATACGGTGATTGTGGAACGATATGGGTTTCATTTTTGGCGAAATGTTTACGAAAAACCAATGCAGTGTGAGTTGGCGCTTTCAGTGTTTTCGGTACCAATCGATATTTGAAGCCCAAAATGGAATTGGCCGATCATTTTGAAATTCCAACATCATCAGCAAGGTCACTAATTGTTTAATCGACGGTTTGCAAGCACCAAATCTTTAATTTTTTGGATATGAGCTTCGTCGGTTGAGGTTGATTGGTCGGTTAGTCGACCAGAGGTCTCTTCGTCTTCAATGCGGTCTCTGCCTTCTTTGAACTGTTTAAACCACTTCTAAATATTTCTTTCCTGTATAGGAATGCTCACCGAATGTCTTCTGCAACATTCTATACGTTTCTGCAAACAAAATTGAATACAAGGTCTTTGCTCAATTCATTCAGGCATTTCAAAAATCGCCGGAATCAGTTTTAGCGTCTCCCAAAGTCAAGCGTAACTCAAACACTAATGAATATTTTGACGTCCAATTGCACACAGACGTCAAGGATAGTGCCAGCAACCTAAAAAGAAAAAAAAAATTGAAATTCCATCAAGCGCTGGAATTTTAAATTGAAAATGGGTCTTACTTTCTGAACACTGTGGTATGTAGGTGTGATAGATGTATTTTCACTCCAAGATTAATAGAGCATTTTCATGAAACGAACTGAAATGACGAATTCAAATTTTACTGAGTATTTGGGAAGTTTTTGTATCGTCAAGAGTAGAAGAATTATTTGTAACGTCTAGAAAAACTGTATCAAATGATAATGTTATCACGTGAGAGGATAAGTTGCAGAACGTAGTTCTTTGGCAACTAATCGTGGTAAAGGTGCAAACCTCTTCAAAGTTGTCGGGTTAGATTTTGCAAGACCTTTGTAGATAAAACATGAGTAATTCTCTTTACCTGCGGCATTTATGAACAATATCATTTATTTTCAAATAACAGAGCATATCGATAATCCATTTTTTGGTTTCACCTGTATTATTACCTAATAAACGATATAATGTCACATGACAAGTTGCAGAATGTGGTTCTTTGGCAACTAATCGTGTCAAAGATGCAAAGGTCTTCGAAGTCTGTCAGGATAGATCTTGCAAGACCCTTGTGCATAAAACGTGTGTACTTTTGTTTACCTGTGGCATTTATAGGCACATTGATCAAGAATTAATTATGTGAAATCAGAATATTTATAATGTTTAATTACTTTTCGTACATTTACTTATTAAATAAATCTTGACGTATCACATAGTAACAATGGAATTATTCCAACAAAGTGATTTTAAACAGTAAAAATATATTAATAATGTTTTATTGTTACAAGTATTATTAAAACGCACAACAGAGTAACAGCAACAATAAATCATATCAAATAGACATTGTTTCCTTTCATTCGAAGTACAAATTTTGTCGCGTAAGTAACATCTATTTGCTCCGAGTCCGCGTTTTTACATTTATAATTATTCATGATCAATTTTGGTTGAACATAATAATAAGATATGAAAATGCTCACTTTAAGCGATTTCTGTAAGTATTTCAATATTATTTGCTTTTTTGTGGAGTGTCTAATCTATAAAATAATTTCCTATTCGCATGTTACATAAAAATGGGTCTTATTACGTTATTAAATCGAATGATATTCAATTGATGTTTTTTTTTAAATTTTAATGATTATAAAATATAACACATTATTTTTATTATAGAAAACAATGATATAATATACACTGTAAAGAGAAATGAATTATAAGGTAACATTAAAATTTTATAATTTTTTTTTAATTTAAGTTTAAATTGTTATTATCTATAGAAGTAAATTTTACTCATTTATATAAGTTATATTTGTGAAATCTTACTGTTAATAAGATTAAAAATATCAAATTTTTAGGAACGTTTTCTTTAAATAATATCGTAATTTCTTTGTTAAACGAATTAATTCATATAATTTATATTTTAAATAAATAATGAAGAAATATTAAATAGTGACAGTTTTTAAATCAATTATTTCATCAGTATCCGTTCATGAGTAAAACTAAATCAAATTTATTCTTCATCTTTACAGTAAACAAAGTAGATCTAATAAAGTTATTCTTCAAAATTTATTACTATAATATAATTTATCATTTGAAAATGAAAAATTGTTTATAATTATTTAAGTATAATTTACATTTTAAGTTATAGGAGAATAGATGTTGCTTAAATCACCATGGCTATTTTTTTTCTTGATGACAATTTTCTTTTTTTAGAATTTGTTCTGTTTTCCGATCTAAAACGTAGCAACATTCACTAATTAATTATTATTTTTTTCGTAAGCTTATATATAGTGTATGTAAAATTACTAGGCTGTTCCATAATATAATGAACTGAGGGCACAATTTTTAAAATGTTACAAACACAAATTTTTTTTTATCTTGATTAATCAAAAACAGCTCCGACTATTGGGTATGAGATTTTTGATTCCCGCAGTCTTCTTAAACGTGAAAACCGATATACCTTTTTTGCCAACCTAATATATCAATGCACTTCTGCCATCGATTATAAAGCATTTTATCCCAGTTTAAAAGAACACTTTTGATTTAGAAACAATAAATTCAATAAAAGGTTGGTTTGACAGATTCTTGATTTGGTTGGTTGGTGTTTGGATTCCTGGAGCTTCCTAGCCCCGACGGTCCACATCTCCGGTAGAACATGATATAAACAGTTGACAATTAGGTAAATTACCAGAATAATAAAAAAAAACTACTAAATTAAAATAGTCCGTGGTATTTTAATGTTAATATCCATCACCATCATCAAACGCGCGACAGCCCCATGTTAAGCCAAGACCATCTGCATATTAACAGATTTTTAGACAAGAGATGTTTTTACGGGGTGGGGTTGTGAGTCCGACGTCTAACGCTATGCAGGCATTTCATGAGACCGGGATCTACGGCTTAAAGGGGATTCCGAATCACAACAGACAGCCATGGCACCACCGGGACTCGAACCCAAAATCTGTGGCACCGACCGCCAGATATATCTATATATACACTCAAGAGCCAAAACGTTATGACCACCCTTACATTTTACAATGAACTCGTATGGATGACGTGGAAGGCACGTGATCAGGTGGAAGTGGTATTTAACTGCTGCCGGAGAGTCTGAAGAGTTCTTCTTTCACTTACTTCTGTGTGTGATGGGAAAGGCTGCGGATCTAAGCGACTTTGATAGAGAGGAGATTGTAATGGCTCGAAGGCTCGGAACAAATATTTCCCGAAACTGCACGACTCGTGAGTTGTTCGCGATCTACAGTTGTTAGTACTGATGCAAAGTGGAATGAATGACGGTGAAACCAGCAGTAGACGACATGGTGTTGGACATCCACACGCTATCAAAGAAAAAGGTCGTCGGAGACTGCCTCGCATGGTGAAGCAAAACCGGAGCCAGACAGTGGCTCAGCTGACAGCCCAATACAATGCAGGGCCAAGTAGAAAAGTATCGGAGCACACTGTTCAGCAGACACTGCTGGATATGGGGCTACGCAGCAAACGTCCCACTCGTGTGCCTTTGCTGACCCAGCGTCATCGCCAACTGCGTCTGCGCTGGGCCGGGAACATCGTGACTGGTTCATGAATCAGTGGGAGAGAAATGCCTGGTCAGATGAATCACTGTTTGTCATTCATCACGCCGTTGGCCGTGTCAGGATACGCCGTCTTCCAGGCGAACAGTTGCTCCCTCAATGCACAGTAGGTCATGCACAGGCCGGTGGTGGCGGTATTATGCTTTGGGTGACGTTCTCTTTGGGCGTCTCTGGGACCCGTGGTTGTGGTAGAGCAGACCATGAATCTACAGGGTATCTGAACATCATTGCAGACCAGATGCACCCTTATATGTCCTCTGTTTTTCCTGCTGGAAATGGAATGTTCCAACAGGACAACATCCCTTGTCACCAGGCTAAAATTGTGTTGGAGTGGTTCCAGGAACATGATGCTGTATTCCAGTTAATGTCCTGGCCGCCTAACTCCCGGATCTTAATCCGATAGAACACATTTGTGATGTCCTGGGACGGCAGCTCAGAGTTCAAAGACCACCAATTCGCAATATCTCGGATTTGCGTGACCGTTGCTTAAACATCTGGTACAATCTGTCTCCGGCTAATGACTTGTGGCATCCATGCCAAGGCGGGTTGAAGCTGTGTTGCGCGCCAAAGGTGGGCCAGCTCGCTTTGACAGGTGGTCATAATGTTTTGGCTCTTGAGTGTATATATATTTGGCCAACACTTAGACAATTGTTTTCGATGCTTTTATCAAGCGCTGTACCGATGTTACCCACTTTAGGCTTGTCGCTCTACGGTCATTTTGTCACTTTGGGCTAATTAGAATGTGAGACCTATAATCTAAAGTGGATTCGAATCACTACAAACATCCATTGTGCCTCCGCAACGAAGTCTGTTACGCCGAGCGCCCGAAATATTAATATATTTTTTTTTGTTCTAATGCAGCTGGCAAACACTTAGACAATTGTCTTCGATGCCTTAAGGCAAGCACTGCACCGATGTTACTCACTGCACTACCTAGGAGGTGCGTGTAACTTGAAGATAAGCTACGGACTCGGGTAACAATACCTCTACGACGCTCTACGATCAGGCTAGACTGGGACCTAAGGTTTAAAGTGGATTCCGAACCCTACAAACATCCATGTCACCGACCGGACTCCGAACCCGAAACCTGTGGTACAGCAATAGCGCTAGCCACTGTGTCATTCAGGCCCTGAAATTATTAAAATAAAACACGGGAAAAAAATAATAAATTAAAATATTCCGTGGTCTTTTAATATTGATATTACGATCATAAATTTTAATTTCCTGGATTGCGGAGTTCTCGTGGTTTTCAATAGAATTAGAGATTTTCCGAAACATGTTTGAGGATGTCTTTAAGTGGAGGAATATTAATGGCTTGCTGTATTTTTGAATTTGTCATACATCATTTAGTTGCTATGATTTGTCTGAGAGTGATATTATGAGCAGTTTCAATGGCTCTTTAAGTTAGATTAAGATGTATAACATGACTTAATAGACTGGACATGCGTAGGTGATTATGGGCGTTGAATATCTGTAAACAAAAAAATTTTATTGTTCTTGCTCATGTTAGAGTGTCTATTGATAAGAGGACAGATTTTTCTAAAATTGATACGGAGTTTATTTTTAATACATTCGAAATGTTTTTTCCATATGAGGTGTCGATCTAAGTAAAAATAAATATTTTGAACTATTCTTCCAAGAAATTATAGTATCATTAATTTTAATATTCTGTTTTTCATTTTTATCACAAAGAGAAGAATGCTTCAGTTTTATCAACTTTTAATACAATTTTCCTCTTGACGAACCATTTATTAAGGTCTTTAAGATGATTTATTAGAATGATGGGAAGATATTTGATGTTATTGTTATTACAAAGGATAGCTGTATCATACATAAATTGCAGTTAAAAATTTAGGGTTATTAGGCATATTGGAGATAAAAAGTAGAGAAAAGATGTGCGAAAAAGTCTTACTTCCCTGGGATGTGCCTGCCAAAATACTTCTAAAAGTCGAATGAATTTGATTTACTTTAACAGAGAATTTTTTATCGTGAAGGTAGGACTCTATTAATTGAATGAACGTTGGAGAAAATTAGTTTATAAAGTAGGCCGTTAAACCAAACTCTTTCGAATTCTTTCTGGATATCAAGGAAAACCGCTCCAGTACGTTCTTTATATTGAAAGCAGCCTGTGATATATTCTATTGTACGAAAGAATTGTTGAGATGCGGATAAATCTTTACTGAATTCAAATTGCAAGTTTCCTGATAGACACGATTATTTTTAAAAATGACTCAAATGTTAAAAGAAGTGATAGTCGGTAGGAGACAAATCTGGTGAATATGACGAATGAGTCAGAACCTCAAATTTCAACTGGTTCAGTTTCTGTAGTTTGACTGCTGAAATGTAAGATATTATGTTTTCATGCAGAAAAATTGAGCCTTTTCGATTGATCAAAATTGGTTTGGACAACAGCAATTTCTAATGTACAGTATCAACCTGTTCATAGTAATACTGTGAATGAAATGTTTTAACCTATTCCTAAGAAACTGTGATGGATACACTTCTTTGCTTTTACCAAACAAATTTCTCTATTTTTTTCTATGGGTGTAGTCTTGGTTTGGATGCATGTTTAATCTTTTCATTCAACCATTGTGCTAAGTGTTTATGATTATCATTACATATTATGATTATCATTACGTATTATGATTATCATTAAGTATTATGATTATCATTAAGTATTATGATTATCATTAAGTATTACGATTATCATTAAGTATTACGATTATCATTAAGTATTACGATTATCATTATACGATTTTGGCTGAAAAGTAATTTAAAATTTCTCTTAGTGAAACAATTTGGAGATAAAGAGATATATTTTAGCGTAAAAGCATTTTAGCAATAAAATTTTGGCAGGATAGTGATAATATTTGGCTTTAAAACGATAAAACTTGGCGTAAAAGCAAATAGCTGGTGTATGGCTACTAATGTTGGCGTAATAGAGATTTTTGGCGAAATTGCTTACGAAACGAACACGGCAACCATTTTGTTTGTTTATTTGGCGGCATCCTTGTATTTGATTTTGGCGTAATATCATTTTACCGCGAAAACTAACTACGGTATTCATTATGTTTTTTGGCGACTTGGCATCCTGGTGATGCACTTGGCACAAAAGGGTACAGGAATCTAGATTTTTATCGGCTTTTCATCCAGCCACTGTGCTAAGCGTTTACGATTATAATAAAATATCCATTTTTTTTTTTTTTTTTCATCACAAGTAATGATACAGCCTGAAAAAGGAACAATTTCTTTCTGAATACTGAATAATGTATAAATTAGCAAGCGTTGCAATTTCTGCCAACTCATGTAAAACTAATTTGTATATTTTTTATCCTTCCAAAAGCTGCAATGTCTAGAAACTGTTATTATGTTTACACCAAAATCAACAGCATTTTCTCTAACGGTTATTATAGGTTTGGCTATAACTTTAGCCTTTAGAATAAACTTACAGAGAGGCTTTGAAATCTTCCAGGGATTCATTTTCTAAGCTCTTATCTCCTGATTTGAACTACCTACATAAAACATCGTCTCACTGTGGATACATCAGCTGCATAATGCTCAAATACAGCATAAATATTTCTTGTTATTTAAATAGAAAAATTTTCAAGTTTATATTGTATACAAAAAAATGATCCATATATAAAATATATATGTATTTTATAGATCGCTGGCTAATACAAAAAAATTTATTTTATGTAGAAACACCAAAATTAGTAACGGTTCAAGCAAATATTAATGAAAAACAAGTATTATAAAAAAAAAAAAATAAATAAAAAAAAAAAAAAAAAATTGTCAATTCCTACTTTTTTTTTCACTCTGTTGCAGAAAGTCCTTTATAAATAATTTATTTTCATTTTTTTAAGTTCATCTGGCGCCATCTATTGGTAGATATATGCAACTCAAATAAAAAAATAAAATTAATTAATTAAATTTAATTACTGAATTAATATTTGAAAAATCTTTATTAACATCAAGTGTCATCCACTATAAGTTCAAAAAAAAATTATTCGAACTTGAATGGATGAATAAAAAGCATTTTATTAACAATTCGAAATTTGAACAGGATATATATAGGGAGAGTGTGAGCTAATAGAAGGAATTGAATAATAAAATAAGTAAAGACTGATGAATTTTTATATTGTAAGGAATAAAAATCGTTATATTCTAATGTTCTAATTTCAATCCTATGAAGATATTTTGAAATGTATTTAATACTTTGCTGAAAACTTGGATAATGTGGTGATGTTTTATTTTACAGTAAACAACTGAAAGTTCTGACCTGCCTTGTGTAACAACAATCTTGATCGTTGATGTAAATCCATTTTTACAAATCCAATCCATTCTTTCCGTTCAAGTATGAAACAGATGACCTACTGGTGAGCTTTGAAAAACATTCAATTTAAACCATTTTATAATAAAAACAAAGCCATAGGAGCTTGTTTTTACATTAAAATCTAAAATATTTCGATATTTGTTTTCGATTAACCTATCAAGAAATTAAAACGTGAATTGTTTATAATTAACAATAAATTTAAAGCAAAAATAATTCATTTATTTTGCCAATAAAAATACAATTTTTATACCGAAGCAAATAATGGAAGAAAATTTTATAAATAAATTACTCTTGACATGTTCGAAAAAGAGAAATTCTAGCAGAGAGCTATTATGATTACGGTTCTTTCTAAATTTCAGCTACAATTCTTCCCATTTTCATGTATAAAAAAAGAAGATTAATTTAATGTGTTGTATAAAGAAGAAAATAATATGTTTTTTTAAATCAGGATACTCATGTTTTACATGAACACGAGAAGCAATTTATTTTATACAGAAGAAAATGTTCGTTAGGACTGTTTATTTTAATATGGTTACACATGTCATGATAAAAGGAGGAAGCTGGATACATTTTAATTTATACAGAAGAAATAATTTTATTTAATACACAATTGCACAGGTCTTATACGAAAACGAGGTAGAGATTTCTTACAGAGGAAATAATCATTTTTATACAGAGGAAGAAATCATTTTTATACAGAGGGAAATAGTTATTATATTAATCAAGTTTCTTATGTGTAATTTGGAAACGAGAGAATGGAAGGTATAATATGCACAAAGAATTCTCCTTCTGTTCACGTTTGCACGTATGGTGCGCAACGAAATACTCTGCCGGACGACCAATCTCTTTTCTACTGGTACAAATAATCGTTTATTAAATTCGGTTACTCATGCCTTATAAGAAACCGAGAAGAATGGAGACAATTTTTTTTATACAGAAGAAAATAATCCTTTTTAAATCCAGTAACTTGCCACTTATTCAAAAATAAGGAAGCAGGAGGTTTTGACTTATTTAAATGCAAAAATAATCGTTTTAATACAAGTAACTGGCGTCTTATTCGAAAACGAGGAGGTTGGAGGAAATTTCTTTTTAAATACAAAAATAATCGTTTTATATCCAGTAACTGGTGTTTTATACTTAAACGAGGTTGCTGGAGGAAATAATGTGCACATACAGTTATTATTTTATCTTCCAAAGAAAATATTTGAAGGGAAATTTCTTTTTCAATACAAAAATAATCGTTTTATAACAAATAACTGGCGTCTTATTCGAAAACGAGGAGGCTGGAGGCAATTTCTTTTTAAAAGCAAAAATAATCGTTTTACAACCAGTAACTGACGTCTTATTCGAAAACGAGGAGGTTGGAGGCCAATTTCTTTTTAAATACAAAAATAATCGTTTTATAACCAGTAACTGACGTCTTATTCGAAAACGAGGAGGTTGGAGGAAATTTCTTTTTAAATACAAAAATAATCGTTTTATAACCAGTAACTGGTGTTTATTCTTAAAACGAGGTTGCTGGAGAAAATTTCTTTTTTAAATACAAAAATAATCGTTTTATATCCAGTAACTGACGTCTCATTCGAAAATCAAATTTTTTTTAAAATACAAAAAATAATTGTTTTTATAACCAGTAACTGGTGTCTTATTCGAAACGAGGAGGATGGAGGCCATTTCTTTTTTTTAAATACAAAAATAACGTTTTATAACCAGTAACTGGTGTCTTATTCGAAAACGAGGAGGATGGAGGCCATTTCTTTTTTAAATACAAAAATAACCGTTTTTATAACCAGTAACTGGTGTCTTATTCGAAAACGAGGAGGATGGAGGCCATTTCTTTTTTAAATACAAAAATAATCGTTTTATAACCAGTAACTGGTGTCTTATTCGAAAACGAGGAGGTTGGAAGCAATTTTTTTTTTAAATCAAAATAATCGTTTTATAACCAGTAACTGGCGTCTTATTCGTAAACTAGGAGGTTGGAGGCCATTTCTTTTTAAATACAAAAATAATCGTTTTATAACCAGTACCTGGTGTCTTATTCGAAAACGAGGAGGTTGGAGGCAATTTCTTTTTAAATACAAAAATAACCGTTTTATAACCAGTACCTGATCTTATTCGAAAACGAGGAGGTTGGAGAAAATTTCTTTTTAAATACAAAAATAATCGTTTTATAACCAGTAACTGGTGTCTTATTCGAAAACGAGGAGGATGGAGCCCATTTCTTTTTAAATACAAAAATAACCGTTTATAACCAGTAACTGGTGTCTTATTCGAAAACGAGGAGGTTGGAAGAAATTTCTTTTTAATTCAAAAATAATCGTTTCATAACCAATAACTGGCGTCTTATTCGTAAACTAGGAGGTTGGAGGCCATTTCTTTTTTAAATACAAAAATAACAGTTTTATAACCAGTAACTGGTGTCTTATTCGAAAACGAGGAGGTTGGAGGAAATTTCTTTTTAAATACAAAAATAACCGTTTTATAACCAGTAACTGGTGTCTTATTCGAAAACGAGGAGGTTGGAGGCAATTTCTTTTTTAAATACAAAAATAACCGTTTTATAACCAGTACCTGGTGTCTTATTCGAAAACGAGGAGGTTGGAGGATTTCTTTTTTAAATACAAAAATAACCGTTTTATAACCAGTAACTGGTGTCTTATTCGAAAACGAGGAGGGTGGAGGAAATTTCTTTTTAAATACAAAAATAACCGTTTTATAACCAGTAACTGGCGTTTTATTCGAAAACGAGGAACTTGGAGGCAATTTCTTTTTTAAATGCAAAAATAATCGTTTGATATCCAGTAACTGGTGTTTTATACTTAAACGAGGTTGCTGGAGGAAATAATGTGCATATACAGTTATTATTTTATTTTCCAAAGAAAATGTCTGAAGGGCAACAAATATCTTAGTATAGCCATTTTTAAGAAAATAACCATTTAAAACCATTTTTTAAATCCAGTTACTCTTGTCAAGTTAAAAGTCGATCCTTTCAAGCAGTGGCAATTAAATGCATGTACAAGTTTCACTATTTTCTCCATTCTAAAGCAAATAATCGGAATAATTCCTTCTTCTATTATTATAAGCAGTTGAACTAGCATTTGGATTTTACCTCACATTCAGAATTTAGCGGTTTTCCTTCATTTGAATGGTTTTTTTACAAAGATTTCCGATTATAGAAAATTACATGTTGTTGATAAAAAGAAAATTCTTTAATAACTTGAAATATTGCTTCCTTTTTTTAAATCGATAAATTGAATTATGAACATTTGCTGTAAACTCAACAATTTTTTAATTCTCAAGGAAAGAATAATTATAAAATATAATTTTTAAATCTGGTTTTTTTCCTGCGGTATTTTAACGTCGTATGTAGTATTTACTGTCTCCCTGTGGTTACTAATTACGTTTACCTCAAGATTAAATAGCAACGAGAGATACAATGAATATTGAACTCGGCATAATTATTTTTTTACTATACCCAGATGCACAGTATACAATAGGATAGTATATTCTAATATTTATGAAAGTGCGAAAAAAAGTATATACACTATATATACTTCATACTATCATATATACTTTTGTATATATAAACTTCAATAATTTTTCAAAATTAAACAAAAATAAAATAAAATTCAATTATATTGTATAAATACTGTTACAAAAGAGCAGAGGCAGAATTTTTCCTATGTAATACGGTGTGTAAAGATTTCTGGAAAAGTACATTTTAAAGGATAATATGTATATTGAGTTTCAAATTCTGTTTAACATTCCATAATGCCTAATATTCATATGATTGATTAACTTTCAACCCATAGTTCTCAATTTCTTCATGAAATTTGTAATACATTAATTTATACTGGTTTTATTTGCAACATATATAAACAGAAGACACCGTTCGTTGCACCCACATGTTCATTGCGACATATATAAACAGAAGAAACAAAAAAGCACGTTGAAAACCATTAAACATTTTGATTATTAAAAAATAATTTCTAAGGACTAAATGTAAATTGAGTATCAAATTTTTCTGTTTTATATCATAATGCATAAAGTCCATAAGTATGATAATAGATGTTGATGATAACGATATTACTTTAGTTTTAAAAAGTCAGATGCTGATATTAACCCGCGTCTTGCCCTATTTACATTAACATATGGACCTCCCAATAGCTCAGCTCTCATTAATTAGAAAAATTTAATTACAGGTTGAAGCGAAAGAGCTATGGACATTGATCCCCCTCCTCCCTCTATGATTTGTTTTTAAATTTAATAAATTTAGTTCAGTTTTAATTTTTATTAATTTTTATTAAATAGTTTCTTGAATTGGCACTGAAAATATTGCTCACCAATCAGAATCATTAATGTTTTTAAATATATGAATTTTACAAAACTTATTTCAATATCTTTAAAAAGCCATATCCTTGTATTTCTGCGAGTTTTTGCAATAATTATGTTAACAAATGGACCCCTAATAGTTCCAGATCTCCTTAATTAGAGAAATGTAATTGCAAGTTGACAGAAAAAAAAAAAAAACTATTGCCATAAGAACCTTATCTCTCTCTTTCTCTCTCTCTCTATAATTTTTTTTAAATATAATAATTTTTTATTCAGTTTTATAATTTGTTTTATTAATTTTTTTAAATTGTTTCTTGAGTTAGCCTTGAAAATTTTGCTTACCATTCAGAATACTCAATCATTTTAAAAATACAAATATTACAAAGCATATTTCAATAACTTTAAAAAGCCATATTCTATTTATGTTAACAGATGGCCCTCCCAATAGCTCACTCTCCTTAATTAGAGAAATTTAATTACTGGTCGACGTAAAAAGAACTATTGGTCTAAGATCCCTCTCTCCCCCTCTACAATTTTCTTTTAATTTAATAAATTTGTCCATTTTTATAATTCATTTTCATTAGTTTTATTTGAAATGTTTCTTGAATTGATGCTGAAAGTATTGCTCATCATTCAGAATCATCATTGAATTTTAAAAATATATAAATATTACAAAGCATATTTCAATAGTTTTTTTTTTTTTTAGAAAGCCATATCCTTATATTTTCACGAGTTTTTCCCTATTTACTTTAATAGATGGACCTCCCAATAACTCCAGCTATCCTTAATTGAAATTTAATTATAGGTTGATGCAGAATGAGCTATGGGCATAATATCCGTCTCTATTCCCATATATTTTTTTTAATTTAATAATTTTATTCAGTTTTATCATTCATTTTAATAATTTTAATTTATTCATTTCTAGATTTGGCATTGAAAATATTGTTTATCATTCAGAATTCTTGAATCATTATATTAGAGAAATTTAATTACAGGTTGATGCAAAAAGAAGTATGGGCATAAGATCCCTCTTACTCCCTCTGTAATTTTTTTAAATTTTATAATTTCATTCAGTTTTATAAATCATTTTAATAATTTTAATTTATTTATTTCTTGAATTGGTATTGAAAATGAACATTGCTCATCATTTGAAATCTTCAATCATTTTATAAATATAAATATTACAAAATATATATCAATAGCTTTAAAAAGTCAGATCCTGATAGTTTAGCGAGTTTTGCCCGATTTACCTTAATAGATGGAAATTCCTCATAGCTCAGCACCTAGCACCTAGAGCCAATGTAAACTATGGATTATAAATGTAATAAAATTTATACTCAGAGTCAAATATTCAATAAAACAGTATCATAACCTTCAGAATATGTGATATTCAATATTTCTCCTCAATTTCCCACATTGCAGTAATGAGTAAATAGTGGCCAACTTATATTATTTATAATTTTATATGGAAGGATTTATTACAGGGATACAGTAAATACCATGTTCCTAGGAAAAAAAACTTCCCACTAAAAGCAAATAGCATGCATTAAATGTCAGAATCATCCATTTCTTCTGTTCAGAATGATACGAAATAGCAAAAGAGTAACTGGTAGTTGTGATTTTTGACGAATTATTTGATACTTGCAAAAAACTCATTTGAATACTGATATTCCGTAAATTTTTTGAAAAAAAAAGAAAATATTCTTTGTAAGCTTTTGGCGAAAATGAAAGAACCGACTTTAATCTAGCAGTGACATAATAAATATAGGGGAATCGTTCTTATTCTTGATATAAAAGAACTCCCTACAGTAGCAAGCATTTTTAATATGTCATATCACTGTCATATGTCATATCATATATCACTCATATGTTTCATAGAGGACGAAAAAAAAAATTCACTGAAGATGAGAAAAAACGTATCAAATATCAATCTTTCCCATACTTCATGCATCATAATTCAACCATATGTAACTGATAGTAAAATAGTTTCTACAAAAACCCCCATAATTTTAAAAAATGTTCCTTTTGCTATCAACACAGCTTGTTAGATTAAGTGATTATTTTGAAACTAAAGAAATAGATTACAGACCAATCCTTCAAATCCAATTATTACCGTCTTTTAGGGAGAAACATATTGTTTTCAATACAGGAGTATTCAACCTAAGAGTTTTTAATGCAAACAAGACATACCAACCATCCGTCGACTTTAATTAGCATACTATATTCTTTCACCAATGGGTACAATAGGTCAACGAATTCCTTTTCTACTAATACAAAAAACGTTTATTAAACTAAGCAGCTATACTCATGATTTATACGAAACAA